>JBCEWB010226507.1:0-23947 GCA_039654565.1 Peronia peronii
GCGGCGGCACATCACACACTAGCACACAAGTACGATCAACTGAACATCGCTCACAACACATTCGCGACACCCCGCGTACACTAACATGATTCGTTACAGTCGTAATGCATATAGCTGAAAGCGGATTTCAAAACTTAATATGAAGAATTTGTTATCTTCCTCAACTTTGCACCCTCCTCCTCCTCCTCTCCAGCTTCTCTCCTTTTTGCTGTGTGTGTTTGCCATTGTACTGAATGATTTTATCCCCATTTTTGCAGATATGGTCTGCCCGTCAATTTCCAAGCCATGCTGGTGCGACCTCTGAAGAAGAATCACAAACGACTGCGGGAGATCCTCAATCAACTATATGGGCATCTAGACAGCACTGCCCTATCTGGTCAGCAGGTGAGACTCCACTCTCTTTCACCTTCTCACACTTTCTGAGATAATTTTTTTTTTAATACCAAGACATTGTTGTGTTGCTAGCCTGTTAACATAGTTGGTAGATTTTATGCAAACGATTGAAAAACATTGAAGAAAGAACATCATTCAGATCTGTTGTGATATGTTAAAAAGACAAAAAAATCATTGCTAATTTATATTTTCACTCCACAGTATCATCAGTATATCAAAAAACTTATAATTTAACATAACACTTTAGAAAAAATAATTTTGAGATTACCTTTTCACCATCAAAATGTCAAGAAATAACATCGAGGGGTCATTGCCCTCTGCACATGAAGTCAGTGTGAATAAGAATTGTGAAAAAGGGGGCATTTCTTTTTGTTTTTGTTTTGTTTTTTTCTAATGTGAAGGTCAACTAATACAAGTCAGCGTTTTGTCAACAGATGAATGCTATGGAAATCCCAGGTCTGAATCTTGGATCAGCTGACTACTATGCATATGTTTTCTACAAAATCAGCTTGGACATGCTGGAACCACAGAGATAGACCAGCCAATCTTAGTTCACTTTGTTCATTGTTGTCTTTTTGTACTTCTTATTTCTGTGTTAGATCATCAGTCAAGGGTGTGGAGACATGTTAGAGGATACATATATGTATGGAGATGTTTGCTGGTGGTAAGATATAGAAGTAGGGGGAATGGAGATAAACGTTTTGTTTGGCTAGCGGTTTGCATACAATTATTAAAAGAAAAAAATGCACAGAACACAATGTATTCTAGATCATTTCAGAGAACAAGATACATATCATCTATATATTGTGCTGAAGTATCCTATTTACCAGTTTAGAAAACTTATATAATGTTCTGTTTTGAACTTATGAATAGAAGAATTAGGAATCATTCCCTTGATGTTGAAAGAGGATGTTATTAACATAGATAGGTGCTGTCTGAGAATGTCCAGAATTAACTTACTTTAATCATTTGGTTTCTTTTTTAAAAATAATTTTTGATATTATGGGACAATCTAGAAGCACTGCAGGAATATGGTTTTTAGTAATATTTTTTTTATTGTTTTTACTTAACTTAAACAACCATGGATATATAATGCAACTGTCAAGCAAAATTATGGGTCTGTTTTTGTTTACCTAGTCTCCTTCTCCTTCAGTCCAAATTTATTATAGTTGAATGTAAGTTCTGTTTTATTGACATACATGAAAATGACTGATTTAATGACGCAGCAATAATTTATTGGACTGTAAAGTCAGAGAACCAGATGTGTGTACATTGGATATTTGTCACACCCTTGACACAGTGTGTAGTTTATCTATGTCAGCCATATTCAAGGTTCTAGTATTATATGACTATTGATCCACATGTGCATGTAATTGTATAGAGATCAAGGTAAATATGTTGACTGCTATTTAGATTGTAGAGACATCAGTGGATTTGTGTGTGGCTCAGGTCTGTGATAATAAATGGTAGTGTAAATGTGGATTGAACGCTGAGAGAATTTGTGACCGGACAGTTAGAGAGTGGACATCTTTTTTTTTTTTTTTTTTTTTCCTTTTCTCAAAATCTACTGAGCTCAAACCATAGATGTCTTGTATCTATGTTTGTACTATTTTTGTTTTCATAGCATCAGTGCTGACTGATTGCTTGAGCATTCCATGAATTTTTGATGTTGAGATGCTGGCAAAAAATATTTAAAAATCTAAGGCTTTGACGTTGAGCCTTTGCGTATACTGAAAAATGGGATTAGATATAAGGCACTTTTAAAATAATTTTGGAACATCCTTATGGTTATGCAAAAATCCTGTGAAAATATGCATGTTGCATTGTATACATTTGATTGGCTAGTCATAAGTTGATGAAAATAATTTTGGGACATCCTTGTAGTTTTCAAAAAATCCTGTGAAAATATATACATGCTGCACTGAATTCACTTTGGCTAGTCATAAGTTGATGACTGAAGTTTTTCCCCATATGTAGCAGGTACAGTTACAATCTGAATGATATAGAAATGATATATTGTCTGCCTTGTTTATGATATTTAAGTTCATTGTAGCTGTGGTTAACTATATTGTGGCACAAGAATAGCAGGTTTACAATGGCATTCTACCAGATATCAAGATTGAGAGGGGCATAATTTTCTGTGAAGGAAAGAATCACAATCCAAAGACATGTGAAACTGTCATCAGAGTTTTTATATCTTGGAAAATGCTTCTTTCTCTTGTTAAGCTTCCAGTTGAATGCAGACTTGGAAATATTTCATACAAAGAACATTTATGAATGATCATAACAGAAGCTAAATAGTTTTCTTGATAGCTTGGATGAAATCATATGAATAACATTTCTTTTTCTCTTTTTCAATTGTGAGTTTGTCAAATCATCTCTTTTTTTTAAAAATTTTGTCTTGTTTGCTTTAGCTGGTGAAGGGGTAACATGCATTGCAACTGACTGCCTTTTCTCAAAAAAAAACAAAACAAAACATTTTTGTCCACATAGAATAGGGGAAAAAGTGTTGTTGCACAGAAGCATTTTTATCTTGTACCATACTTTTGCTTGGTTGAAGCATTTAAGCAGCTTGACACCAACAGACACAATGGTGTAATCATAAATTTCACTGAATATGTCCTGCTGATATAAGTTCATAATACAATTGAAACATGTGTAAATATGTGATAGTGAAATGAGTGTTTCATAGCCAGGACATCTCCATGTTTGACATATGTAGTGTGATCATTCCATATATACTTTGCAGCAGTATATATGGCTAGGACTCATTTTATCTGTACATGTATATATATGTAAACCAAGACTTTCATATGTGTAACCTGGACATTGCTTTACTTGTATATGGAGCTTGGGTGATCAAAGGAAGATACATTATGAAAAACTTGGGGACATCTTCAGTCAAGTTTGAATATTATGAGGGAATTTTTGCATCTCATCAGTCAAGTTTATTTTTCAGTCTAAGAATGTTTTCTTAAAGGACAGGTTTTACGTTTTCATAATTGGAAACATACTAAAAAACATATAGAGTTTAGATAGCAGATCTTTCATGCACAAATTTTCAATATTTAACAGCAGATAAAGACTTTATCATATGAGTTTTATTCCACAGGGCTTCAACTCAAATGAAATCATGAAAAAATTATTTAAAATGTCAGAGTAAATTGATCCTGAAATTAGGTAGAGAGGACACGTTTCCCACTTTGATCAGCCAGGCAACATATCCATTCTTGGCCATTTTTTTTTTTGTGTACAGGAGTTTCAATCTGTATGTATTTTTGCCAGGGGGCTTATTGTGATAACCAGACATGAATAGTTTGTATAATAATCATGACATTCTCTGTGCATTTTGTAGTTATGCTACTTAGCAGAATGTGTGCTACCTTTGGGACAGCTGTACTGATTGTTGATTTAATTATGTATATTGATGTTCTTTGTTGTTGTTTTTGTAACTTTATTTGTGTTTAAATGGAAATATGGAAATGTAGTATATGTTACTTGACAATTGTCATATTATATACATTTGTGTGATTGCAGATCGTAGAACTGCCGTTACTATTCATTACATCGTGATGATTTTTTAGCATGTGTAATATCTTTGCTCTCAGACATAAGCATGAATAAACATGTGAGACATTTTATTTTTGTTTATTTCTGTGTTTTCTATAAGTGTTTGCACCATAAAGCATTTTGAGGTTAAACCACTACATGTATTTGATTGGACCTTTGGCGTGGTGAAATGTTTATTACTTTGATAAAAAGAATCCAGAAAATTCGGAGAATTTACACATGAACCTTGACAAAAGGAAAAAGGCTATTCATAGAAAAATGTTAGATACTTGAGGTTTCATGCAAATATAGTATTTCACCGCAGGAAAAATTTTGTGATTATAAGTCTATAAGTTTTAGTGTTGTCATTTTGAAACTCCACATCAAGTGTGAGCAAGAGTGATCGAGAGAGAGAGACAATGGACATTAAATGAAATAAGCTCTCCTATTTAAGCTCATGGTATGTTTTGCACTGTAGTTCTCTTTGACCATTGATGCCTGGTCAAAGTTAAGTTATGGTTGTCTATATGATGAGACAAGGGTAAGAAATGCTGGCCAAATCTTGCATATACAGCATTATAGGACATTGCTGAAAGGGCAGATGTTTACTGAGTCTAGCATCCAGTGCCATTAAATCAATCTCTTTTCTTCAAAATGTGACCCTTGTGTTGACACAGGTTCTGAATCTTTGAATAATTTACTGTTTTAAGAGACAGAAAAATACTGATCTAAGATTTTGCTGATATATCATAATCGTTGTTTGTACCTCACAAGCATGCCAAGGTAATTGGGAATTGTTTGTCCAAGATGTGCTCTGGTCTCTACATTTCATGTATTTTGTGATGTATATGATATGGGAGATTTATTACGATAAGTGGGCTCTGAGGTCCAGCATGCTGTGGGGACATTTTTATCACTTATTTTGTTGCCACTGATTATTTGCTCAGGTGGGCTGTGGGAAAGTCTTACAGCAGAGTATCAGTATCAGAGACCTTTTTATTCCAGTATGATCAATTTCACATCATTATCATGAGTGAAAAGTAAAATTTTCTTTTTCCCACCTCCATCTTAGGTGGCACAAATTCATGGCATGAAAGATGGAAAAGTGTCCCAATATATCTCAAATCAAAAAGTTCTGACATTTGACGAGGATATGAATGTGCCAGGGACATTTTGTTAAGTGTGCACCAAAAAAAAAGTCTTTTGTGAAATCTTTTACAGACAATTACATAGAAGAAATCATGGAGAATTGTTTGTGAAACGAAGCCAGATTGACGTTGATAAAGCATTTCATTTCCTATGGTTGGTTCCAATTGACTTATGAGTGCACAAACAAATTAAATTAAAATGCTTGGTTATGTCAATAAAATTTTTTATGCGGAACAGAGAGCAGCAAATTCTTTCCCGTGATGATGAGAAACTATATGTGATAGATGGAAGTTGTTTTGTGTATGTATGTTTATAATTGCAGTACATCCTACCATTCCATTGATTATCATTATCATGTGTTCTCCTGTATAAGGATTTGACAACCTATAACTGGATGTTTAGCTAAGTCAGTTTAGCAAATTATCATTGTTCACATGTAGCATAATAAAGGTCAGACCTGGAAGTATAGATACTTTAAAGTTGTTTTTATTCTCCAAATTGTGTTTCGTTATACATTCTTTCTCTCTATATCATAACAATCCAGCCCTTTGTTTTTTTAAAGCATTCTTTTAGAAGGACGACCTACGCTTTCCAGTCTGTGTTCTTTCCTTCTCCCAACCATACTGGTTTTGTAATGTTACTGAATTGTCAACAGTTTAGTTTGACATTCATTCACAACAGATAACATTCAGGAAGATTTCTTCTAAGGCTTTAAGGCTTATCCAAATGAGGCTGACCATCATTGATAAAACTCGTTAAATTGGTAGTTGTCAAAACTCATACAATTTCACTGATAACTTCAACCTAACATCAACATTTAGTTAACAATATTTGGTGAACAACAGGTGTGAAATTTGGAATAAAAAATGTATTTTTCAGTATATCTATTGATAAACAAATATGGGAACACAAAATCAATCAGAATTCAAACCTTTCTATCATCCAAGCTGTCTTCATATCCAAATTCCCAAGCTCAATGGAGTAACATAGATGAGAGCAGAATGTATTGTTGGGCATAAAAACCAAATAAGTCCATCATCAGGAGAAGGAAAAAGCAAATTTTCCTGGACACAGTAAATATGATCATGTGCAATGTCACCATAGTATTTGCTTATGCAAGATATCTCTGACATAGATTTTAAAAAATATGTTTGTTGATTGCTGCCATATTAAAAAAAAAGACAATGCAAGTAGTAGCCACTGTTTTGTACTTATAACACTCATTCTAAAGCTTTGGACAATGGCTAACCAGACAATAGTTGCACATAATCATGTTCTATGAGACAGCACAAGCTAAAAGACAGACTAAAAAAAAAGAGCACTAATGAGCTGCCCGTCACAAAATGTATTTCATTAAATATCACTCATTCAGTAAAGTTAATACAATTTTGCCATTTTCATCCAAAAAGTTGGCACTCTCCGGTCAAGATGTATACATTTTTTTTTTATCAAAAGAGAGAGCTATGAGTAATTTAACCAAACCTGGACAAGTCATGCATGTTATTTGTGTCACAAGGCAAGTTATTGTCAGTCTGGCACATAATACAGGAATCATGAAAGAAAAAAAGTGAAGAAAGGGAATGTATCACATAAAACTGTGTTAAATGGCTGCCATTTATGGAAAAAAAAAGACAAAATTGATTTTTCATGATCGAAATTTACAAACATTATTTAAAAACAAAAATTTTTTTAAAAACACAGAACTGTCAATTTGGAATGTAGAATGCTGTCATTTCATTTCAAATTCTGTTAAAATCACAAGATTAATTCACAATGCTGCTCTGTATATTGGACAGAATTATCAGACTTGAAGGTCACAAAGGAAACCAACATCTGTGAGACAATAAAACTGACCCCAGTAGACAAAGTTTCCATGTAAAATTTGTATTAAGAGACAAAACTTTTCTCTGGCATAAGCAAAAGTGAAATAAAACTGTATTCTTATCCAGTGGAAAGTTGAAGACCTCTATGTTCTAAAAATCATATCTCTGATCCAAATTATGCCGTTATAACAGTCACTACATGTCTGATCCTATTCTTTCTTTCTTTTTTTCTTGCATTCTTTCTTTTTTTTTCTTTCTTTTTTGCTTTCTTTTTTGCTTTCTTTCTTTCTCTTTATTTCTGTCTTTCTTTCTCTCTTTCTTTCTAGCAATTCCTTCTTCATTCAACTCTATCCCTCTTTTTTTTAATTATTTTTTCTCATTTTCCCTTCCTTTCTTTCTGTCACTCTTTCTTGCTTTCTTTTTTTTTTTTTTGAGTATCTTCTTCATTCAGCTCTATCCCTCTTTCATCATTATTCTTTCTCATTTTTTCTTTCCTTGTATTCTCTTAATCTGTCCACTATCTACTTTCAATCTAAAACAACAAGCATAGCTTGCTGTCATGCAACATCTTAGTCTAATCCTTCTAATTCATCATCTAGGGGTCTGTCAACCTCATCATCATTGTCATCGTTGTCATCCTTCATTTCTGGAACTTGTGCAAAATCAAGAGCACCTTCTTTTGCCATCCTGGTGTCAGCGATGGAACCTAAAACATTCAACAAACCCTCAGAATCCTTGTTTGTTGGTCTTGGGACCTCTGTTTTATCCTCTGTAGCAGCACATGTTTTATCTGAAGAAGGAGTTGATGATCGTTCATTTTCATTCAGCTCTGTTATCAACACTTTGGATGGACTGTTTGATGATTTGGCATCTTGTCTCAAACTTTCAGACAAGTCTGTGGTTTCATAATAAGATGATTTGTCATCGGAGACAGATACAGTTATGTCCTCTATTAAAACTTTTGAGGATTTCTGGGCTGTAGAAGTCACTGGTGACAGCAAAGATGAAGAGGCCTCTTGACTGTCTTTATCATTACTTTCATCTTCATCATCATCATCTAATATTTCTATCATTGGTCTGTATGGCTGAAATTGTAAAACAGTATTTATTCAGTCATTAAGACAATACTTGTTCAGGACTGGCAATTTTGGTAAATTACCTACCCTTCCAAACACATTCATTCTAATGTGTTTTCTGATAGACTGACAGAACATACATGTATTTCAATAGCTCTTATCATTGAAACCTATGGTCCCAAACAGGCAAAGAAATGTTTCATAGTTAACTTTTCATTGAGCAGTGCCTTTTGTGGCCGATTAGCCTTATGCTTACCTGACACTGTGTCTGCCATTTCTTGGCCACAGATTAAATTCCAACTATCTAGACAGATTCTACAAAGCTGAGATCCAGAGAAGAACTTATCACAGAATACGAAAAAGTTGTGTACTCGATGAAAGTTGAAAAACTCTTCAGGTGGGACAAGACAGGTGATGGTCTTCAGAGGAAGAGTGAACTTTCCATGAATAAAAATGTTTTTCCGCCATAAATATCTTTTAGGAATGAACAGATGATTAATTACCTATCATGATTAACACAAGTCTTCTAAAGAGTTGGTGAAACTGATTAAAATTTCTCTAAAGACCAGATTTAATGTCACTGGTGGCCTCCATATGCAGAAACATTTCCTGATCTCACATGTACATGCAAGCTATCTCACCTTCTCAGCTTCCTGTGCCAGAGAGCTTGCAGATGGACTTGCTTTATGCAGCTCTGCCTCATCTACTTCCTCCAGATCTGGCAGGTCCTGGAGGGTTTCAAACACAGCAAATATGTCAATGGAATAAACATACAAATGTCTTAAAACAATAATGTTTTGATCTCTTGATTGGTTTTGGTACATCAGCATGTCTATTTTTGTGCAACAGCCAGTAGTGTTATTTATTAGCAGATAAAATCAAATTTATAAATATCAAAAGCAGGCAGAAATTTGTCAGAGAGTAAATTAAAGCCTCTCTTTGACAGTCTCATCAGTAGTAGTATCTGACTCAAAGGAGGGCAATTTGTATCTTTTGTTACCACTGATTCAGGAACATCAGATTTACTCCAATAAACTTACTTGGAAATATTCTGACAGTAGAGAAATGAATTGTCTATCTCATAAACACATATTTTGCCTAGAGCACAATAGAACTACAAAATATCTAGGCAGTTTGAATAATATATGATGAAACAACATTTTGAATCCAACAACTAAACCAGTAAATCAACTTCAAAGACTGAACCTCTGAAACAAAACTCAGCTGGTTTGTACACGAACAATACTAACACTTCTGATTGCTTGTGGGCAAAACTGGTGTAGCAGTGAAGCAGTTAAGTAACAGACTTGAATATTATACAAAAATTAACCACTTCCCTGCTATTCGTAGTACAAGGTAGTACAAAAATTGGTCTCTTATATTTGGGAAAACAGAAGTAGTATGTCCACAATGAGTTCACCAGCAACCATTCCTTCTTCTACTCTAACTCAATGCTCCAATCACTGATTGGAGTTTGCACCAGTTGGCAGACACTGCAATCTGATGATTGGCAAATGTAGTCAATGAACTAGTGGTGAGAATCCACATCAGGCATGTAATCTGTTTCTTCATGTGACATTGAATAACAACCATTACCTCTAATTGCATTGTGAGAAAGTCAAGAATGGATGTCAAGTGGCTCATGCAGAGTGAGCATGACTGAGTGCGTGTGGGACGAAGTAGTAGACAGAGTGAGACCACTTGTACCACTACTTTTTAGTACAAAACTACAAACTTGGCAAAGCAGTGAAGTAGTTAAAGCCAAACTCAAAATGTGTTTTCAGACAGCAAAATAGGAGGTAATACAATACTTCTCAATATAAAAAGTGTTGTAAAGCAGGAAAGCATATGCTTACCTCAAATTCATTATCTTTCTGCTCAGACTCATCTGGAAAAATTGAGAGATGTCATGTATTCTAATTTTTGTTATCAGCTTTTGCATCTTACTCACTTTCAACAGCTGACTCATAAGGCAAACTTGATGAATGTTTCTTTCACAGTTATCCTCCATGCTACAGTACTATATACAAAGTATTAGTTGTAACAGTCTTCTTAAAAATAGCTTTTCGTTAACTTATCTTTATTTCCAAAATCTCAATTCCAAGATTTACACTTAGTCAAGATAAAACAAAGTTAATGATACTTGGCATCCCCGAAATAATAATTTTTCAATTATATAAAATTAATTATCTAACCATTGAGGCAGTTACGATTGTGAGTGAGTTTTCTATTACTTCTGCACAGATGCAATCACTTTATGCCAGTCATTTTTCTATTATTCTACAAAGTCAGAAGTAAAATGGATAAAAAAAAAAAAATAAGGGGATAAACAGAAGAGGACAAGCACATTTGTGCATGATTATTCCAGATATTATTTCTAGTTATCAGAGACAAGATTACCTTCATTCATGCTAGTGATAACCAAACGTGTAGATTTCTCCTCCTTGTTGGAGAAGATTCCTGCTGTGTTCTCTCCCTGCCCAGATTTGGACTTGGGTACCACTAGCTCCATCTCTTCATGAACATCTGTTTCCTTTGGAGGATTGGCAAAGCTGACAGACTTCAGTTGTTTTTGCTTTTCTTTTCCTTCCTTCACTTCTAATACTTTTATATCTTGATCATTTTCACTTTCTGAAACATGAGGGCAAAAATGAGAAAAATAAGTGCACATGTAACATATAATTTCACAACAGCAGCCCAAAAAACCAATTCATTGACCTGATGAGTGAACAGACAGAATATACATTATGTGTGAGAGGAAAAATTGATGATATATGTGTAACAAAATCTGGATAAGTAAAAAATATGAGACATTAGTTTAACAGGATAAACTACTGTATTCCTCTCTACTTATGAAGTATCCTTATTGTTTCCCTTGGATTGCCCAGGAATAAATAAGATGCACTGTCTTTAAGAAGTTCCTCCTTTCCATAATACAGGGAGGAGAAGAAAAATAAACTTTTCACACACGTCTTCACAAGGAAACAGAGGAGGGCAAGATGGTAAGGACAGATAGCATGAAGACATTTTATAGTTCTAAGATTACATAAAAGATATATACAACACATATTAATGTGTTATGGCAAATTTTATTTTAATTAATTTATATATATTTACATAACTGCATATGCTATTATGTTGTTAAGTTTAGAATCACACACCGAGAAAATACAGCTAATTATTAATGTGGTGAAAAAACATCATCATTCATTAAAAATTTCAATATTTGAAAGCCCAACATTGTGACGACTTATGACAATATCACATGTGATATTAAAACCTGTAAACAACTTTGATAAACCCAGAATGTAATTAAAAAATCATTAATCATGGAAAACTTAAGATAAAGGAATGACTTAAATGAACATATGAGGTTATGAACACGAAAGAAATATGAAAAAATTATCTTTGACCCTGTCGCTGTAATAATATGATAGCTGTCAGTGCAGCTAATTGAAAAAGGGGAATGAGTTTCCAAAGAGCATTTGAGAGACAGAAAAAAAATGTGATGTTAATTGTGTGGGCAGCAATAAAGATTGTAACAAAGATCAAATATTCTTAAAATCCATGACCTAAATCAATTTGAAATCAGTAGGCTAAAGGATGGTGAACAATATGTCACTAGCCATGATGATCAAATTACAAGCAAATTCAGAAATGATTCAACTATGAATGAAACATATCTAAACAAACTGACACATAGAATGATTATGCATTTTGTTGCATAGTTTTTTTCTTTATCAGTGTGAGAACTTTGTTCGTCTATCACTTGGAATGAAATAAATCAGGCACTTTAAATTTTGAAAAAAAAAAAAAAGTATGAAGATACTTGATAATTTTTGTGCAGTAAAGTAACAAGCAAAGGTAATTCAAACAGATTTTTTACTGTGAATTTCCTGATTTTTTTTTAATCACTGGCTATCCATGCATCCATCAATATTCTCTCTCCCCATAATCTTTTCACTCACTTTATTACCCATCTCTTCTTACAGGCTCTCAAGGGACAGTATGGCACTGATGTCTCATACAAATCAATGACAGTCTGGTAAATATTGGAATTGTATATAGACATGGACAAGGAGATGTGCAGTATTTTATTCAATGCTACTATGCATTGAAAATCATAGAAAAGCATGTTTCCAACAATGACCAACCATGCAGTAGGGCAAAATGCCCCTTGATTATCAATATTAATAGTCAGTTGAGGAAACACAAATCAAAGAAGAAGAAGAGAAAAATTGCATGCTCATTAACCTTCTCTGGACTCCTCTTCAAACTCTCCGTCTGTACGTTTGTAGACTGTGTTGTCACCCTTTAGTTTGTAGGTGCCATATAACCAGTCCACAGAATCCACATCCACTTCTACCTTTTCAGTCTTTCCTTCCTTGGCATTTTTGTCATTCAGTTGTTTTTCAATTGTTTTAGCCACACTCTGTTTTCTTGTCTGCAGGAGAGCTGTAGAAAAACAAAACTATTAGTTTGCTAAATTTTGAAGTGTAACAAAATCAAGGTGAATGTAAAAGAAGAAATGATATTCCTTTTCCATTGTCAGAAGTTGCTCTATGAGTCTTGGACTTTGAAGCCACGGAAGAGAAAATTAAAAAACACAAAAAGATGTTTTTAAAAATGAAGAATAATTTCAATTCACACCACAATGTCACAATGACCAAAGCTTTGCTGAAACAGTCATTTCAATGTAATAACTGGTAAAGATAATAAATGGTTATATTTATGATTCCCAATGCCATGTGCCAATGCGCAACTACTAACAAAAGACAAAGTCGTAATATCCGTTTTTCTTCAATCTTCTCAGCTGATTTTTCTCAAACGTGTTTTCTCTATATTGTTAATAATTAATTTAAAGATAATAATTGCCCTTGCTATCTCTCAGACTGATTCCTTCTACAATGAGAATGGAATTTCCTTTTTCTTTTCAGTCAATATATGAAAAAAGGCAGCTCATAATGAACAACTATCAAACGAAAAAACTTACAATCCACACATTCCATCATTTTTGCTCGTTCCCTGTTGGCCCATCTGTCTCTCTCTGCCTTTTCCGCCTCCAGGCCTCCCACAGCCCTGTAAAAAAAGAATGATTAAGATGTGATCATGATCTGATTCCAGTGGTCATGATTACAATTGCTCATACCTGTGCCAAATTGTATATGTAACATATAATGTTAATATGCTTGTTTCAACTTCTGAACGTTTAAACTATATAGACGAATATAGTGTATACATTATGCCTATGAATCAAACTGGGCTTAGTTTCATAGAGTAATAAAAGATGTTGAGTTGTGATAAATTGCGAAAACTGCATGAACAGTGATCAAATGCAACTTCTAATTTGGATAATACCCTTTCCTGTATAAAAATCTGTGTGAAATTAATTTGCTAAAATAATGTTTAATAAGACAAATAACCTGACTGTTTCAAATTTACAAGTTGTTTAAGATTGATGCAGCTGTAGCTGGTGCATTCATCAAAACATATAAAAATAGTATGGCCATAGACAGCAAAATATATTTTATGACCTTTAAGCCTTAAGGCAATAAAGAAGACATAAATTTAAAAAAAAAAACAAGAAAAACAAACAAAACAATACAGTTACCATGCTTCAGCACAAGCTCTGTCTTTAGGAAATACAGGTCTGTCATCCAAGTATTGCAAATTTTTCTGTGGGAATGCATTATTAAAGTTGCAAAAGAATTTCCATTATTTAAATAGATTAACTTTTAAAACCTAAGGTGAGGAGAACTGGGAAGCAGGAGGTGGATGGATGGAATGGGGAAGGGGGGGGGGGGAGTGGGTAAGTGTGGGTAAGTTTTGCATTATCCACATTAATTTAATAATATATTTAGCTCAAAATAACAAAGTGCAAATCCATACAAAATTTAAAAATATGAACTATTTCCTGTGCTCATTTTATCATTACATATATTACAATTGCTTAAGTGTCATCTGACAACAATTTCATAAAGTTTTGTTTTCATATCTACGGAAAAGATCAATAATTCCGAATGACATATTTCTTGACAACATTTGTTCACATTCTTGTAAAATTTTCAGATAGTTTGAATACTTCTAGGACAAAAAATCTCTTCATTAAATCTGAAAACACCATAACATTTGGATAAGACACAAACTGAACAAATCATTGGAGGAAAAGGTATGGAAGTGTATTAAAGATGAAAATGTTTGATATCTATAGCAAGGGATATAGTGACAGCAACAATTACAATATAGGATTTCTTTGTTATTTAGCTCTGATTATATTGTTTCTTTCAATTGTTGGGGTCTGATATAAGATTTCTTTGCTTTTTAGCTGTGGATATAATGTGCATTTGCTCTTTTAGCTCTGATTATATGGTTTATTTCAATTTTGCCTGTTATTTCAGATTTCTTTTCATTTTAGCTTGGATGTAAACATTATTTTGTTTGCTTTCTGAACTCTGAAATGAGGTTTCCTAATTTCTTCACAGACCCTGATTCTCTGCCACCTCCAATTTTACTTGACAAGTTGAGTTCAGCTTGAGGTCTTCATTTGCTCACTATTTTGCTTCACTCTAGGGTCGTGGTTTGAGACAAGCACCAAGAACAGTATCACACACATTTGTGTGTGATGCTGTCTCCAGAAGAGACAAATATAGATTTCAATATCAGAGTTTTCAATACAGATGATTTATATCATTTTGATTTCAATATCATTTAGCTCTGAGCCAAGGGCTTAGAACAAATTATGCATAATAACAAGGTGACTCTATCAATAAAAATGCATATCTTGTTTGACCTTCTTTGGTACTTTCAACTTTTATGAATGACATGAATAGTTGAAGATATACCACATACAAAGAAATGAAACTTTGTAATCATGCTTACTGATGAAGGGATTAGTTCGACTTACCAGTTTGACTGTAAGAGTTTTGCGATAGTACTTGATGTCTTGATTCAGTGGATTGCCCATCAAATTCAAAACTCGCTGAAAGGAAAAAAGATATGAAAATGAAAATGGAGGCAAAAGTTTGAAGTGAGAAAAATGGAGACAAAGACAACAGCATTTCAGATCTTTTTCTATTTTCCCCTATAGGTTCAGCTTTGTAAACTATCTTTGTTGCTGTAAGGAGATTGGGAGAGGGAAAGATTTAGTTTACCATCAGCTTATTAAACAAAATACGAAAGTCTTGAAAAGAATAACATATTAGCTGTAAAATTTATCATACTCTCCTCCAAATCTATAAGCCTTAAAAATCAACAGTTGACAAACAGCAAGATCTATGGATTACAGCTGCACATGAACACAAGTCTACTTCTGCATACATACATAGGCTACACATACACAGATGCACTGTATATTACAATTACAATAATATTAACACACACAAAAAAAAAAACCACACACATATACACAAGCACACTGAGTCTGACCAAATTAGACATGTTCATCAGGACATCTATAGCAGTGACATCATCAATCTTATTGTGGGAAAGATCCAGGATGGACAAGTTTGGACAATGGACCAGCTCGGCAATGTCATCAGCTGTCTGCAGCTTGTTGTGTGAGATGTTCAGGGTGTTCAGCACTGGCAGGCAGGCTGGAGATAGAGGTGAACAAGCTCTTTCAATCAAATTTGTGTACACAGAACTGAATAACAATCCCAGGGCAGTCAATACAATACCTATGGTTCACAGGACAGAAATCGTGTATTTGACATTTTAATTCCGATGAAGTTTTTTATTTAATTGAATTTAGTTGAATATCAAATAAGCTGAAAAACTAAGAAATTAATGAGTACAGTGGTCTCTGCCTAAGAACCCTCTGCCTAGGAGCTCGGTCCACCTAAGAACCCGCCTCTGCTGCGAAACGGAATTTTTTCTCTATAATTTATCCCTCTAGGACAGAAATCGTGTATTTAATATTTTAATTCCGATGAAGTTTTTTATTTAATTGAATTTAGTTGAATATCAAATAAGCTGAAAAACTAAGAAGTTAATGAGTACAGTGGTCTCTGCCTAAGAACCCTCTGCCTTAGAGCCCGGTCCACCTAAGAACCCGCCTCTGCTGCGAAACGGAATTTTTTCTCTATAATTTATCGCTCTAAGAACCCGCTCCCAAATAAAAAATCCGCCTAAGAGCTCGGAGTTGGGCCAACACACGCGATACTTATGGTGTAATTTTACATCATATTGTCCACTTGGAGAAACGCACAGTGCTAGATGTGCAGTAAAATGGGGACAGGGGTGGAGAGAACAGATACACAAAGGAGTGGAAGTAATGGTTGATGTATGACTGCATAATCAGGCCACACCCATAAGCATTTCTTTGTTTGACAACACATGGGACAGCACTTGTGATTGGCTCTGTGCATAAGGAGAAGTAAGTTTAGCCTCCTGACTGGTCAGCTGTTTTGCTACTTTGGTCGGTCTATAAACACTTGAATCACTCGTGCGATTATCTGTAAGGTAGCATAGTAATATCATGTTTTCAACAATGATATCATTATGTGAAAACTCACTCAGCATTTAAATGCTAGGCTGTATGGATGTAATTACATGCTAAAAAAAGATCAGGAATTGTTAGATCTAATTATAACACACACTCAGGGAGGAAGACTGTACTTGTTCGCATAGATAAATCTTTAACTAACGGGAACGATCAGTCAGACAGGTTGCATAACTTTTCAGTCCACTAAAGAACCCATCTGCCTAAGAGCTCACTTTTTTTGTCTCTCGACAACCAGGATCTTAGGTGGAGATCACTGTATAATTATCAAGTAACTGTTTTTAACAAATCCTGGCTATATTTGCAAATTGACATCCATGAAATAGTATCTATAAATAATGACTGAAATTTGCCACATAATTGTATTCATCATACATAGGTTTAGTGTTTGCAAATGTCTGTCTCCTAGTATCTAGTTCAACTTTACAGTGTGTACTGCACTGTTAAAAAGGTGAGTGAGTGAGCTACTAAAAACGTATGGTGTAAAAAGCTTTGTTAGTATTGTGATAAGGCTAGTTCTTGGTTAAGAAAAAGCAAAGTTTCAGAGAAAAATTTCAATTCAAAATGTCCTGAAGAGTTGCAAGTTGTCTAGATCAATTATGCATTAATTTCAACTGTCTATTATCACAAAAGGAGTTTCAGTTAAAGAGCTTGTTAAATGTTTTAAAATTTACGATTCTCTATTTGTTTCATTTCATATCATTTGTGGACAAAGCTCTCATTATGAGAGACAGGAAAAATATATACATGTTTACCATTGCTAAAATAGTCAAAATCCCTGCCTGTTTGAAAAATGAACTACAGTTAACAAAATGTTATAAATATAGTCACATCATCATAAATACACAAAATACAACTGTCTGTGCTAATGTAAACAGTCATGTCATATTCAACTGCTGTTCATAAAATAAAGATTTAAATGAATCCAACATATGCTAGTTTCTATTCTTTTTCATTTCAGAATAATGTTGTGCAGTAAATCACCCTCTGGTGAACAGTTAGTGCATTGGCTATCCATGCAGTTTATATCAGTTTCTCACCTATATTTTCAATTTTCTTGATCATGTTATGAGAGACATTAAGGTTGTCGAGTTTCTGCTGAGCTTCCAGATTCTCCAGTTTCTCAATCAAATTTTGTTGGAGATACAAGCAACGCAGCTCAGTCTGTTTGTCCAAATTCTCAATCTTGGTGATTCCATTGCATTCAAGCCACAAGCACTTCAGGCCTGTGTATGCTTCCAAGTTTTCTATCCGGTAAATACCTGTAAAGAACAAACAATGTCATATAAATAAAATCCATGAGATACATATATGTACATAGATAATGACATCACTGTTGTCTTCAAAACTGCTTAACTCTTGTTACTCGCTGAAGTGACGACTCAGTCGTCACTGAGTTGATGTACGGTTAGCCGCAAAAACTCTGTGTCATAAATGGAACCACTTCAAACTAAAAAGCTCTATGGCAGAAAAAGAAATGTATGAAACTAGCGGAAGTTGTTTGAAAAAGCAGTAGATTTCTGTTTTTTTATATACTATATTGATATATACCCCAATTTTGCAAATTTATGAAGGGAATTAAAAACCACAAAATTAATTATGGTTAGCAAAGAGTTAATAAATTCTCTAACCCACAAGTTGGAGAAAAAAAAAAAAGAAAACAAAATGAAAAAAGAAAGAACGAAACAAATTCTTTTGCTTACATTCCTGAGAGTCCACTTTATGTCTAACATCATTTTATTTTCAGATCCACTATTTTTTTGTTTTGTTTTTGAATATATCATCCAAAATCAAAACGTTACTAAAACACACAGAAAAGATCAGAAAGGAAAATGTGAAGATAGAGTGATGTGGACATATGATGTCAAACCTTCTGAAAGATATCTTTTTTTTTAATCGCCTTGTCAAGATAGTTTAGGATCTATCTGGCAATAATGATAATAATGTTGAACATCTACAACATGTAGTGGTGCTAATTAAATCAGAATATAAATGAGAAATAATAAAACATTATGTGAAAACTAAAGGTTTGCAAACAAAACTATGGTTTATAAAACAACTTCTTACTCTTGTAATGGAGATACAGGACATCATTCAGCTCTGGGGTCTGATACAATTTGAGGTCCTTGCAATGCTGCTTCAGAAATTTCTCTGTCAGGATGCTGAGTCAGAAAGATATGGGTAAAAAAATAAACATGGTTTCTTCATTAATTCTAACATGTACATCTCAACAAAGTAATTCAGTAAGTCATTGTAAAATGGGGACCTGTTCCTAGGCAGTTTGTTTACAATAAATTTTCTCCGTAATTCTGTGACGATGTTTTGTTCCATACATGCTCTTCTGTCAACTTCATCTTGCATTGTGTTCTTAATTGTCAATTTGTGTTTTTCCATCTAGGATCCTTTGTACAATTAGAAGTAGTTTTTTTTATAGTTTCCCCACTCTTTTTAACACTAAGCCTAGGACCATAGATATTTGTCATGAACTGTTTGTACAGTTATGCTCTCCATATCACCTTTAAAGCTCCTTTCTTTAGCTGTAGAATCACAGACAATGAATTTCAGTAAAATTTTATCATACTTTCCCGTTTCTGCTGTTTGATGAAATTGTTCTCTACGTGCCATCAGGTTGGTCTTAAAATAAACCTACAGAATACTTGCATTGATTATATTGGACATCCGCAGTATTAATTGCAGTCATTTCTTAAATCTTCATATAGAAGCTAACCAGAGTTCTAAATGTACCATATTTATTAAATGGAAAGTATGTCATCAACAATCAGAGCATTGGTTTGACTCACCTTGGATATTTTTTCTTTTCCGGCTCCTTTGGTTGGTTTCCCAAATCTGCATTTGTTTGACATTTGTTGTTTAATGAAGATTTTTGGTCTGCTTTTATTTGGAAAGAAATATTTATACAAAGAAAGTTAAAATTGTCAAATAAAGGTTGACATCGTGATGCTAACAGTTTCATTGCTAGACAGTAGCATTTAATCTACTGTCTATTTTGTTGTTTTTTTTATTGTTTTCCTTATCTAGTGTAATTAAAATTAGCTTCCCATAGTTAAGTAAATATGTCTGAAAATACAATAGTCTATATATGATTTTACTTCCTAATCTAAAAATTGTCATGGTAGATGGTTTAAAAAAAAAAAGAAACAAAAGGGGAAGAAATGAGCATCAAAATATCATACATCATTTTATTAAATTTTATGTCTCAAGCCTGAAAAAGGATAGCTCCTCATGTTTTAAGTATCAAAATAAAAAGTAATTAAATGTTGTTGTTGTTGTTGTTTTTTCTACAAAAGAAAAGCAATGATGGCAAATTACAAGCCAAGTGAGTTATTAATTTTTTAAAAATTTTTTATTCCAAAGCATATCAAAAACAAAGTCTTCTTACTATCTGCAAATATGATGTAAGAACAACTTAACAGCTGCAACCAAATTCAACTAAAACTTTGACACTTCTATCATCAAAGTCTTCATATTTTCTTAGTCAACAGCTTTTTCCCTGAGCAAGAAATCATAGCAAAGACAATCGTCTATATGAACTATTTTTTAACTTGGTCTTTCAATCATTTTTATTAATAGGTCCAATTTTGTCAAATCTTTACATGGTTATAAAATTCTAGTCAAAGGTTTTGAATACAAAATTGTGATCACATTTCTCTTCACCTTTATTTTTGTTGTTATTTTCGGTATCAATAATTGTTGAAGACGATACATTCCCATTGTTGTTATCAGTGGCATTATCATCTTTGCTTGTTGGTAATTCTGTGATCAGTGGAGGTGCAGACACTTCCACTGTTGTACTTGATTCTGTAATGGTCTCTATTTTCAACACATTGGCCTCTACAGTAGCACTGTTTGAATAGTTGGTCTCACTTAGCACCTCAATGGAAGGCATACTGAAACTTTTGATGGGAACTCTCACAACTCAGGACAACTGTAATTCTGAACAAGGAAAAAGAGAAGTTAAATCTAAACATAGTTATTTTAACACAATGTACTCAGTCTACAAGTCAAGCCCATTATATGTCTTGACCAATAATTTTGTTATATTGCAATTTTTTTTATGCTTAAGTATACTTAACAGTTTCCAACAATGTAAAAGCTGCCACTGTCTTTCTCTGTTAAACCACTTATAAAATATATCCTGTCAGGAATGACTACCCTCTTGTGTTTACTTTTGTCTTGGATCTTCCCTTTCATGCATTGTTGTTATTTAACACAAGTGAATCTGGTAAGAAAAATAACAAACAATTAATGTAGTTTCATATACAAGCGAGATTTATACATAAGATCTCACACTCTCTGTCCTTCCTGAAACACTGTGGCTGTGTGGACAGACTACAGTCACTATGTAAGAATTATACTTTACCATGTCCTCCTTTCGTTCCAGAGAATTCTTGAAGGTTCATATTCCATTCTTTGGATAGTTCAAGGCCCTCATTGGTCGGCATGAACTGAATATTGGCACACTGCCATGCAATACCCACCCATGTGACTTGAACAGAATCTAATGAAAACAAGGCACCACCACCGCGTGCTGTTATGATGTTCTACTCACGAAACAAAGCAATTTCTAGTTTATCTGCCACGAAGAATAGATCGGAAGAAAGAAATTTTGTATGGATTGTGCTAGAAAGTTAATCTGTATTAAAATGCTTACCTTGAGCTAGATAGCTGATATGCGATGCAAAAATCTATGCGTAGACATGTGCTACTCCGAAGACCAAAACAATCTGTTGAGTCGCATAGCAACAAGTAAACACTTCCGGTTAATCAAAAAGAATCGCGGAACTCCGTACTGCGAAAGAAAACAAATGTTAGAGGCATGCAGGAGTAAATCAAGCGTTTTCATATAAAAATGGCGACCAATAAATTAAAGCCCTAGTAACAAATATGTAGACTGATGCATGAACTAAGGGGATGATAAGATGAACAGCTATTGAAACTGAAATAGCTTTCAAAATGTCTAATATAAGGCTAGCGATAGCTTGTGAAATAATAATCAATGACTGACATATAGGAGGAAAGGAGAGTGGGGGAGGGAATGCAGCAGCTGTGATACATGTTCGCTTTTTCTACTCTCAAAAACGGATGGATGGATGGATGGATGCCTAACTGGCTCGCTGGATGGATGGATGGACGGTTGGATGGATGGATAGATCAATCAATCGATCGATCGATCGATAAATAGGTAGATAAGTAGGTAGGTAGGTAGGTAGGTAGATTGGTAGGTTGGTTGGTTGGTGGGTAAATAGCTGGTAGTGGATATGCAGACAGGATTGCTTGCTATCGCTACTATTACCGCTATGGATAAATAGATCAACGTGTAAAATTAATGCCTATTATACATTCCTGCAGACAGCCAATACCACCACTATCGTAATTATCATCATTTGCCAGTGCTAGCATCACAAGTATTATTCTGCTTGTTATAACGTTGTTGCTTTCCTAAAATTCAAGACCTTATAGAGCTGCTATGTATTATAATAGTGTGCCGGCAGTTATTTCTACGATCATCGTGTAAAATTCTCAGACAACGATACACCTTCAACTCTATCCGAGGTGCCCTATCATTTCATGGATTACCGCCCCTTAGCCCACCCATAAAATAGAAGTTAAGTATGGCAGCTAACTCCTTTATAAGAACACAACTTTGCGCTTTCATCTTTGTTCACCGTTCTCTCTTCCCCATCCCCCCCCCCCCACCCCCACCCCAATTTCCTCTCCACTTCTCTTCTCCAACCGACCTATCACCACCACCCCACCTCTTTAAGTGGCGGATCAACAGATTATCCTTGGCGGAAGATTGGGGTGAGTAGGTGTCATGGACATTCCATGACGAATACTTAGGTAGGTGCCAGACAGAGAGAATCATCCGCTTTTCATTACATGCCGGTTAAAGTTTTAAGCGACTTGTAAAAAATGGACTCATGAAAAGAAATGACAGTAATCACAAAGGACAAAGTAGACATCGCATTCCATTTGATGAAAGCCACAAGTCGCATCAATAGGCCTGTCTATGGTGTGTCTAAATAGGCGGGCATGCAGAGGTAGGTAAGCAGGCAGGTAGGCAACTACATCGGTAGCTAGATAGAAGGTAGGAAAGCAAGAATGACTCGCAGGAACAAGGACGGAGGATATGACACGAAAAAGGCAAATAGGAATAGTGAGGTGTTTATGCCGAGCGATCTCCAGCTGGACATAATGAAAATAGAGCCCAGAGAAAGAAGGAAGGAAGAAAGAAAAGAAGGAAAGGAAGAAGGAGGGAAAAAAGAAGGGCAAAAGGAATGAAAGAAAGAGAGCATGAAAGAAAGAAGGAAGGAAGGAAAAAGGAAGAAAAGAATGAGAGTAACAAATGAAAGAAGGAAAGAGCAAATGAACAAAGGAAGGAAGGGAGGAGAGGAGAAAGGAAGAAAGGAGAGGCGAAAGGAAATAAGGAAGGAAGGAAAGAAGGAAGGAAAGAGAGAAGGAAGGAACTATTCATGAGAAAACTTCAGCACAATCATGTAATGTCTTTGTTATCAGTCAAAGAAGTTATCAACACATTTTTGATCATCTGATTTTCTCATGGATGACGGAAAGCAGAAATACCATAGAGATACAAACCACTTTCTTAACACCGACCCCAACCCGCAACTAGCGCCCAAACGCTTAGGATATGAAGATGCAAACCAGTAGAGATCTTTATCTTCTACTCACCAAGGAGATTACTTTGAGGGGGATGGGATGGGAAAAGGAAAGGGAGGAGGGACGGGGGGGAGGGGGGAGAGAGGAGAAGAGGCAAAAGCATTGTAAACTCTTTAAGTTTCTGTTAAATCTTTACGAAGCTCATCTAATGTTTCTCGATTAAGTATCTATTTTGTAACTTTCTCCATTGCTGTGTAAACTGCTCACGGTTTTATATAAATGCAAGAACCAACTCAGTGAAAAGAGCTTTGTCTCTGCCTCTTTCTCACTTTCTTCTCCCTCTTTCCTCTTCCAATCTGTCACTTTCTCTCTTCTCCTCCCTTCTTTTAATCTCTTCCTCCTTTCAACTCCTTCTTCTCTGTATGTAATCCTTCCCTCTCTATTTTTCTTATCCACGTTTTTTCCCCATCCTTCCTCCCTTCTCTTCACTCTCTCTCTCTTCCATTCTCTATCCTTCTTTCCATCCCATATTTCTCTCCTCTCACTCTCCTTCCTCAAGCAGAAAGATCTCTCCCGCTGAAAGAACCACCATTTTTAAATCCGCCCCTGTGTACCCTCCCCCCAACCTTCCCCTTACTGTCCCTTCTTTCTGCCCTCCCCCCTCCGTTTTCACTCCCCCCCCCCCCAACCCCCAACCCAGAGAGGCTTTCTTATCATGCCAAATTAAAAATACGAAAGGACAATGGAAAAGAGGAACGGGGAAGCGGCGATTGGGGGGGGGGGGGGGGAGGGGGGGGGGGGGGGGGGGGGGGGGAGGA
>JBCEWB010226617.1:0-12500 GCA_039654565.1 Peronia peronii
TATCTATCTATCTATCTATCTATCTATCTATCTATCTATCTATCTATCTATCTATCTATCTATCTATCTATCTCATAATATTATAGGTTTATAATCTCTCAAGTCACAAAATGTCACCGATTCAACTGACCTCTCCCGTTTAATCCCCTCCAATGGGTGTATCACACATTCACACTCGCATGCTTATAATCTCAAATATCACGAAGAGCATCAGAACAACGCGGACTAAAAAAAATTATTGCAGCTTGATAAGCAATTTATGAATAAAATTAGAACAAGCCAGACCGAAGTATTACTACAACTTGATAAAAAAATTCACGAATAGCATCCGAACAAGGCAGACTAAAAATAAAAAAAAGAAATTAGTGTAACTTAATAAGAAATGTATGAATAAAATTAGAACAAGCCAGACTCAAGAAAAATTACTACAGCTTGATAAGAAATTCATAAATAGCATCGAAATAAGACAGACTCAAGAGAGATTGCTACGATTTGATAAAAAAAGATTCATGAATAAAATTAGAACAAGGCAGACTCAAGAAAAATTACCACAACTTGATAAGAAATTTAGACTAGCATCAGAACAAGCCAGACTCAAGAAAATTCACTGCTACTTGATGAGGTGCCGCTCTTGACAAATGAATTTCTATAACGATTCTTGATTAACTCTTACCATTATTATTATAACAAATAGCTGTCCGTTTGTGTGACTGCTCTCCTAAATAAAGATAGTAAAATTAAGGGGTTTATTTGAATGACTTGTTATCTTAATGATCCTTTTTCTAATTATTCGTTTCTGTTCATGCCACCTAGGTAGTGATTATAGTTAGGGTTATGATGATACCCAAAAGGTGAAAATGCTAGTGAAAAGTAATATTTAGATGACATCCACCCAAACAGACCCTGAATTCCCAAACAGCTTTTTCGTCGCATTTCAATTGATTGTGAACTGAAATTGAAATAGAAGTTCATTTTTATCAGTTTAGTTATTTATATATATATATAATATGAAACATGATTTCGTTTAAAAACAATGCTACATACAAAAATATAATCCAACAGCAGATGGTTTTTTTATTCTTGGTGTTTCAGATGTTTTACTGCCCACATTCTGTCCTTGAGCTCGCAACAAACAAAATCTCATCATGAAATTGAATCGAGATCATCACTTGTAGTGGTAGTGATTTCAGCAAGTTAATGAGTTTGTATCTAACTGCTCACGACTAAAAGTCCTCAGCCCCAGCACGGCCAAGTTCAAAATGTTCCACATTACGTTCAATTGATTTTGCCTATAACTGTTATTTGTGTACATTACAAATTTAATGATAAAAAAACTGCAGTTTCGTTAAGTTCAGCCCGAGAGGGTATAGCAATTAAACCCAATCAACTTCGGTGGGGCGAGAATAAACTAATTATTTTTAAAAAAATATTTTTAATAATATTATTATTATTTTATTTTGCATTCACGTTGCCTCATTCTTCCCACTCCCCTCCTGCCTAACTTACGCCCCTCTTCCCCCCCCCCCCCCCCACTATATCTCCGCTTTTTCCATTCCTCCATGGAAATTGAGCTATTTTGGGGTGGATTTACGTACTGAATATGTCTTTCAACCTGGTAAAGGTTATCTCGATTCGGATGGATTTAGGATTCCATCGTTATCGTATGTACAGCGAATTAACATATAATAACATTCACTTCCACAACTCCTTGTAACAAGTCACTATTTTCATATTTAATTTTTTGATTCGTCAACGTCGTCTTTGAATAGGTTTACTTTTTCATTTCATTTTGGGTCTCACCCAGTGCATTCGTTCTCGAGATAGCATTTCTATTGTATTTTCCAGAACATACAATGCACCTAAGCCAGGCTTCGTACCAATAGGTTGGCACACATTTCAGTGTCCGTTACTACTTTGACCTCTCAAGAACAGGCTGACCTGTAACTGTCCATTGTCAGCTGATAATGCTTTGAATACTTCAGTGCTGAGGGTGAAATCTGTGTGAGTCTGTACAAGGCGAGGCCGATCATGCAAGCCTGATGGAATCTTTACGTTTCATCTCAGACTGCTCATTAAAGATGATGTACATCATATGAAATGTATGTGCCTCTTGTGTCTCTGAACGTGGAGGGAAATGAAATTGTCTTTCTTTGGGACAGAACAGATGTGTGGCACGGTTTTTGGTTTTGTTGTTAATTTCATTTTGTTTTTTCCTTTTTCTCAGTATTTCTTCCACTCCACCAAGCCACTTTTTTCCTTGGTCGTTTCTGCTTTTGAAGTCGGACTCCTTCACTTTGTTTCTTCTTGTTTTGTCTGTTTGTTTGTTTGTTGTTGTGTGTTGTTGTTGTTAAATTTAAGGCTCTCGTTACTGGCTGTTCAGATGGATGTTTTCACGAATGCCTGAACCATTTATTTTATTGGCTGGTTAATTTCAAACTGCTATATAGTTGTTGCCTTTGCACTTGATGTTCTGCTTAAATTTCTTTGATTTTTAATGAACTTTTTAAAAAAGATATTTCATTTTCTAGATCGCTTCCGGGTCAATCTTTCAGAACGCCCTGTGTATATCAGGATAACGACAATGTTTATCAGCATTGATAGAAATTGTTCAACAAATTTCAATTTTGACAGTAACAAATTGTTAGTTTTCAATGCTGTTTATTCTCTGAAGACAAAATACATTGTAGATTCGCTTAATTAGAGACGAATAATCACAATGACTTTGTTCTATACCCATTCTGAATTATTTTTTTTCTTTTTTATCGAATTTTGTTTGGTTTGCCTTCTTTCTTGATAAAATCTTTGTACAATAAATAAATAAATAAATAACTTTTAAAAAATTTTAAAAATTGACCAATAGCATTTAAGAAAAGAGGCAGTTACATAACATGTAATGGTATTTTTTCAAGCCAGATATCTAGTATGTATGAATATATGTCATACCAGTGAATTTATTTGCCTTGTGGAAAAATTCTTTTTTGCACTTGACATTGTAGTGTGTTTTTTCTAAGATCGTTGATAAGAAAGAAGGCAGTTGTAGTTCACTGCGTGTACTTTTGTAAACTCAAAAGCAATGATTATTTCTGTGTTAAGCGTAAGTGAGTATGCACGAGTTTGTGAGTTTAAAGCCCATTACTGTCCGAGATAAAATGAAGTCAGAAAAACAATCTTCTATAAAATGAAAACTTGGAATAAGCGATGAGGGGAAGGGGAAGAAGAGGAAAAAGGAAGTAATACAAAATAAAATTAGCATTTCTGTTTTATTCTTTACAGCCCACAGTGGCATGTATCACGTAGAGCTAGGAATAGTGAAATGCTAACAACGTAATAATTTGTTGTTTCACCTGAAAAACTGATTTCAAAGTGAAGGTTTTCAATGCCAGATCAATATTCATTCAGTGCAAATGATCTCATGGTGAAATCATGTGTGCTCAAATCCGTCTTTAAAGAGGGTTTGCAATAAAAACAGCGAATACGTTTTAAAAAATATATATATATACATGTAGTTTGTCCTAGAACTGAAAAGGAAACAAACTCGTTTCATCTTTTTTTTATTATGTGCACATCGTGAGAGATAAGGAAGATTATGAATAAATTTAACCCTTTCACACAATCAACAGTAACCTCGTGAAATTGCAAACTATCACAGTTTGTGTTGAGTTTATGAACTTTAAATTAATATGCTTTGTCCAGTGTGCAACTGACATTCAGAATTCACCCCAGAAATTCGATAATAATTTTACAATAATTGTTTGGAGGATTAAAGAGGGTTAAAGTCATCTCAACAAGTCTGCAAAATCCCATCTAAAAGGCGTAGGTGTCAGCATCGAGTATCGGCCCGCAATCGTCACAATAGACAGGTACAGATTACTGGGTTCTCGAGAGGCCGGGCCTACATTTATGATATCAGGAAATGAACCAATGTATCAGGATGCAGTCTACGTGATGTTCTATATTCTTTCCAGACAGTTCCAATAATTCTCGTCGGCCATTCAAAAGGTGCAGATCATGCGATACTCTAAATGTCATGGAAATGTTCTCATGAATCAGACAATTTTGAATGGAAATTGAAGGGATGAAACTCTGGATTTATATAAAGGATGCATAGAAACATGAAAACGAACTCATTCAAATACAGAGATTAAAATGAAGAGTAAAAATGCAATGTACTAAGAGATCAATCGAACTGTGAGAAAAACGGTGGAATTTCATTGTTATTGTGATGACTGTTTTTTTGTTTTTTTTTCACTAATTGCATCCCCTTGATGAAGCAAGACTTTAGACTTTTTGAACAATTTGTATTGCCGATTTTGTTTTGTATGAATACATGAGTGGCTCACACAAGGCTAGCTTGTAACGATGGCAGCGTGCATAATAATAATAATAATAATAATTGATCACGTACTATGACACATTTTCACTCCTTAAAGGTAAGGTCACTCTACAGCTGTGCCGTTTCGATTCGAAAGCATTCGACATAAATCGCAAAAGATCTAGTGTTGATGCTTGTAATCACTGTAGAGATGATATTTTCCTCTTGACATTTAAGTTTTGTGATGAAGTCCCAATCTTTTGCAATCAAAGGACAACAATTGCCATTGATTTTCGGTCTATGTCAGTTGATAATCGAAGGATCACCTAACAGAAAATATACACTTTATATAGGCTTTTATCTCTGCCCGGAGATAGTGGATGCGTTTGGCAATCATATTGAGTGAACAATGTGGTCATACAGACAGACCACTCCAACAGGGATAGAGTAGCCATGGTTACGTGATTGTCCAAAATGGTCTCATAACTGAAGTAAATCAAATTATTTCAAATCCAAAATGGCTTCCAGCCGGACACGACGCCATTGTGTGACAGTCTGTTTTCTAGAGCTAAGGTTAAGAGTAAAGTAGTCACAAAACAAGCCATTAAACCAAATCTCATTCAGATTATAAATCTTTAGCTCTAGATTCGAATTTTTTAGTCTAGAGTATATCAAATATAGGATCTCATTATAGATCCACATGTACATTATAGATTCACATGTGAAGGCAGTGCTTCGTCTCTTTGTAATCTAAACATCGCACCAAGGTCAAGCGACCGTGTGAGTGTCAGACAAAATACTAATCTATTTGTTCTATGAACGTTAATATGCTAGCCCGATTCATTTTTCCCGTGGAGGAAAAATGAAGGTGGCCATAAACATTTGAAATGAGCCTAAATTCACGTTAAATATGATATCAGAAACTAATTTTATTAAAACTTAAATTCCTCGAAGGTGCAATAGGGGGTGGGGATTTTGTGGTAGACAAGTCTTTATTGCATTATGTAAAACAAGAACAAAACACTCAGCCATCTCAAAGTCGTTCAGGAACACGGAAAGTTCAAGTGAGTGGGTAACAAAATTACCCTTTAACAATCTGCTTTATAGCATACCATATAATCATTTACTATGCTTCCAGCCTTCCGATTCGCACCCATCAGTGATTTAACTTATTTCTACCTCACGTCTTCTTCTAGTTCAGGCGTTGACAGCATCCACCACTTCGATTTCTAGGTACATGTAACATCTAATCTAGATCTAAGTTCATTTTCCAATAAAATCTTGTAACTTGGCCGCCATCACACTCGATTATTACCAACCACTGTTCCTTGATTTCTTTTATTTTTGTTTGTTTGCTTGTTTGTTTTTGCTTCTTATTAGGAAAGAACACTCGAACAAACACCGATATTTGTCCCTGTTCTTGAAGCACTGAGATACAGAATAATTCACTCTGTTTATGCAAACCGGCAGTATAACAGAAAAGTACAATTTGAGAAATCAAGAGTTAAGTGGGCATAATATTAAAGCTGACACTTTAAAAATCCCTCCTTTCTCAGTCATACAATAAAACTAAAGAATGAACTCCAGAGGAGTGATCTAATCGTACATTTATTGAGTGACATCCTCAATTATATTGCAATCAATTGAGTTACATTAAAATTTTAAAAGGGAGCTCTTGAGAAAAGCATAATATCACAAATTAGGAGTCGATATTTGTTTTCTTTATTAGAAGGACATAGGATAATGATGACGTTACTCATTCATGTGGTGCTTCCGTTGTTGTCTTTAATGATGATGTTGTTTCTCGTGTTGTTGGCGATGATTGTACTGTTATTCTGTTCTTATTATGTTGTTGTTTTATTATTGCGACTGTTGTTATCTTTGTTGTTTTTCACCATTTTGCAGTCAATTTTGGTCTTATAAAACGTTCATGTTGTTTTCATTGTCTCTTCAATATTCCATAAACACCGCTATTTATTTGAATAGAACATAAGTGTGGACAAGGCAGTGCATGAGATCACATCAACATGGTCACACTCAGTACGCCAATCTTTTGACAACAATAGCGTCCGTTCTCAAGTGTAACAACACGATATTCCATAAAACTGCATCAAAAGTTTCCCATCACAGTAACCCCGGATATCATTATGAATCTTTATTTTTTTATGATTTTGGTTCTTCTCTCACTCAGTACACAAAAACGTAAGGCAGTTAAAAATCCAAGCCTTCTTAAGCCAGGCTATGTGATTTTTTGAAAAATTATTATTATTATTATTATTATTATTATTGTTGTTTTTAGTTATTATTCATATTACCATTTTTCTGATTTTAAAGAAAAAAAAACGCTTAGGCCAATTTCTGCAGGTCTCCACCGCTATTTGTTAAGAGACGAAAACGCAGAAAATGCCTGAAATCAACATAACATAACGCCAGTCACAATTCGGATTCTGCATCAAAGCCCAGTATATCGTCATTCTTGTCTCTTGACATTTAAAGTTAGGTAACGTTTCTCTCAATCTCTGTGTCTTTTCTTTTTTTTTTTCTGTAATCCTTTGGCAACCAAGAACTCATGAATGGAGGCATCTTCCACTAGAAATTCCTGATGCTGTTCATTACTGAGCTGAAAGTATTTAAAAATTTAGCCAGTGCTTTGTTCATTACTTTGTTCAATTTTTAATATACCGAGTTCAATAGATTATTGTTTATTTCTTTTAGTGTCTTAAATTAGTTGCTAATTTATAGTCGGTCTCAAAACTTAAGACGTTTATTATGAAACATTTGCATAAAATGGCTCAGGGTCTACTATTTATGATTGAAATCCTTTTGCTTTTCCCTATGCCATGAGGATCATGACCAGTATTGTTTCAGGGATTCTGATCACCTTAGAATAAACCAGACAATTACAGCAATTTGGATCTTACTGTCTTGTATGACAAGATCCTTTGAAAAGAAACGTTTTCTTCCGCTATAAATTTGGACATCATGTTTTATCTATGTTCAATCTGATTTTCTTTTTATTTGCCGTACAAATCAATTTCTTTTCACTGCATTCTCTCCTTCTTCTCTTTATTAATCTGCCATCGGGCTAATCTCTCTCCTTACAGAGTTTATGAAATAAAAATTAATTTATGAATGAATCCGTTGGATTTGGGGACTGTTGAGTGTATGACAAATATGCACAGCAAAACACAGTAACTCGATATTGAATCAAATTTATTTATGCTAATGAGGTCAAAGACGAGAGCAGGAATGGGTGAGAGGAAGATAGAGAGCAAGGTGATACGGGGAGGCAATTGTACAGTTTTTATGTTATCAAATGGTTTGGTCAGCTGGTGCAGTGCTTCCTAGCAAACTATCTCTATAAGGGCTTACAACATCAGGCACTTGTGTCGGTGGCCCAGCGGTTGGGCCGTCGGACTCGGGGTCTAAAGTTCCGGGTTTGAATTCTGACTTGTGTCGACATTTTGTCCTTGGGAAAGACAATGTACACACATTTCCTGACTCGACCCAAGATTAAATGGGTACCCGACTATAGACAGTGATTGATATTGTCAGACTGATAAGGATTTGAGCGCCTAACACGCAGCCGCCGTGTATACTTCCCAGGAACTGAGAACGTTTATAAGTGTCCTCTTTGGGTCTGTCGGGGTAATAATAGATTGTAAAAGGCTTAGAGCCTTTACAATACGGGGACAAGCGCTACATGAATACTCTCTATTATTATACTCTCTATAATTATACTCTGGATGACAAAACCAGAGAAAGACAAAAGACGCCGTTAGAGTGAATACGTGCCAATCTCACCTAGAGCTCATGACATGTCCTTCCTCCAGGCTATCCTCCCGTCTCTGCGGCTGAGGGAAGCCTTTCTCTCCCGGCAACACCTAAAGATACCAAGGAACAGAAAAACTGAAACTGAAGCTGCATTTTTACGATTTACGGCTTACGCATCACGCAGTCTTTTGAGTCCTCCAGAACCAGTGAGGGTATTATCTTGTCTTGACTACTCCCTCCATCTCTGTCGGTCCCTGATGTGGACTGACCTGGTGGCTAAGCTAACCTCCGTCCGCTCTTTGATTCTGTGGTTTGGGGTCTGCTCAAGGAGAAAACGGGCCGGGATCGTCTCACGGGTCCTGCATCGGGGGATGGAAGGACAATAAGATCGAAAACCCGCATTTTTTCAGTGACGCAAGGGTCCTCTGGCTTCCAGTGGGTAGGGAAGCCGACGTCTAGCCTTCTCGGATAAGGATGAATATATTTCGAAGGTCCTGTGTGTACGTTACGCACGTTAAAGAATCCTTGGCAGCTCAAAATCGATGAAAGAGTAGGCTGCGTGCCGCTATCCGGGCAAAATTTCCAAATTCCAAATTTCTACTCACAGAATTTCTCAGCAAAAAATTGGCAACTTAAAGCCGAGATAATCCTACTTCTTTGGATTGAAAGGCTTAAGAAAAACAACAACATTCTCTGAGATCAAGATGACTATACTACTGAAAGTTTTCTCCTGCTCACAGTGATCAGGAATTCCTCACAAGATCCTTAGGGTTATGTTATGTAAATAATGCAGGGGCCATAACACGGGTTCAAAATACCGGTATTAGGGAAACCCTCTAGGACCTGACCATTACAGGCTCTGTTGATGCATACGTAACTTCTAGCTGTCGCACAACGTCAGATAACCAGGGATATGCTGCCGCCAAGATAATCTCCCTTTCCCTTCTCTTCCATCTGTTCCTCTTGTCCCTTTCTCCCCCCTTTCTCTTTCTCTCTCTCTCTCTCTCTCTCTGTGTTCTTTCCCTCCCCAGTTTTTTTCTCCTCCCATGTCCTTACTAATCACTCCTCTCCTCTGCCCTCCTTCTCTACTACTTTTTTTTTCTTTCTTCTCCTTTCTTTGCTCTTTTCTCCTCCCGCCTCTCTAGTAATTCCACCCCCCCCCCAACTACCACATCCCCCTCCTTGTGCCCGACCTTCCTCAATTGTATATGTTTGTTCCTTCTCTGATTTCTCTTCTGCTCAGTTCTTTTTTTCCCTTCAGTCTCCCAGCTAAATATCCTTTTCCTCCTCTCTCTCTCTCTCTTTCTCTCTCTCTCTCTCTCTGACTATCCCCCTTCCTTCTATTGTCATCCTCACCCACCCACTTGCTTGTCTCCTTTCTCTGCCTCTCCTCTCTCCCATCTTACTAAACGCTTTCTTTCCTTTCTTCTCCTTATCCCTCTCTCTCTTTCATTCCTTTTCCTTCCCTTACTTGCTTATTCCTGTTTCTCTACTAACTTCTTTTTCCTTTCCCTCTCCTCTCTTCCTCTTTCTATTGTGTTTTTTTTTTCGTCGTCTTTCCCTCTGCTCCTTTCTTTTCTGTTTCCATCTTCCTAACAATAATAACTCCGTTCATCTCAGCCCCAACCCCCTCCCTTCCCTCACCCCACCCCCATCCCTACCTCCTGCCTCCCTTTCTTCCTTCCGTCCTTTTTTCCCCTTCCTCCTCTTCCGTCTTCCCCTTCTCTCTTTTTCACTTCCCCTTGTCTCCTAATCCCCCATACCCCAGTGCTCAATATTATTAGTAACCTTACGCATAACACTGTCTATGAGATCAAGTTAATATCGATGACTGTGAGCGACCGGCCAAAGACCAAGTAAATCAACATGAGGACGTTCTTTGCTGAGAGAAAAATCGCTCGGTTACTTCATAATGGGAAATTGTCGTGCCTATCCCTATTTCTCCCCTTTGCCAGATTAAAAGACGTGCTGAGCAAGCAGTTTGAAGAGAAAAAAAAATCAGTTTTCTTCATATCATTCGAAAGACTAATCACCAAAAAATTTGATAAAATTATAGCAGTAGAGAGGAGACGTTCTCTTTATATCATAATTGTTTTGGAGTTTTTCATGGTGTATATTTCAAGCAAAGGGCGCAAAAGTGAGATTTTCTTTTCTTTACACTGCTTGTTCAACACCTCTTTTGTCTGGCAAAGGAAAGTGCAGGACTGGGCATAACGATCTCTCATTATCTGTCATTTAACGCCCAGCCAACAAAATGCAGTTGTACAGACAATGAAACGATGATATAATTTTCTTTTAATACTGTGGAATTATATTTGAATAAAGGCAGATAATTGGTCAAATACGTGGAAGTCATACTTGAATAGGGGGAAATAATTTATCAACTCGGTGGAATTATATTTCAACAGGCTGAAGTGATTGATGAAATCTGTGGAAAGTTATATTTGAATAGGGGGGATAATTTATCAAATCGTTTAGAAATGGACCTTTGTCAGAGTAAATTAGATATATAATCATGAGTGTTGGTGAGAAATGTCTTTGGGGGAAGCAGAAAAGATGAGTTAGAGACAAAGTCGGGGAACAGAGGGTGACAGAGAAATAAAAAAGTAAGCACTGAGGGGCTGGCAATTAAAGGGGCTGGTGAGTTTTCGCTGCAGCTGAATTAAATGAGGAAATGGCCAATACAGTTTTGTCATTCTCGATAATCCTCATTGAGATATTCTCACAAAAATACAAGTTTGAACTTTTACTTTGTGTATTTCAGCAATTTTAATCCTGGATGATTTTTAAATGACATGGATGGAGAAAAATTCACTCACTCCTGAAAAAAAAAAAGTCGTGACTTCTTCGAAGACCTCATTTTGATGAGTGCCTGGTTCCATCGTACGGCGTCTCATTTGTTCAGACAAAACACTAATATCAATAAGTGTTTGGACGTGCACTCTGAGATATTGACAAAGTTCAATGCTCTTGGATAAGACCAAGTCACAGATTTGTGATGGGGTAAAGCTGTTTTGGAGCCAGTGGGTCAAAATTTTACCAAAAAGTTGACTCAAAACTAAACATGCACTTTTCACCATTCATAACTACCACCTCCTCATTACTCAAAATTTGAAAGTGTCCAGTAAAACTCTATATCTGCTCTGAATGTTTTACATTTCAAGGAACATCTACGACTTCTTCTTTCCCTTCATAATAAGCAATGAATGAGTGAACAATAGAACATTATGTGAAAAAGAAAGAAAAGGGACAGAGAGAAAAACTGAGCACGAGAGGACAGTGACAAAATGTGGCGGCCGTCAGCTGCTCGTGACAATGCGCATTTATTGTTAGAGCAGATGTTTCGGCGCCAAAATCTTTGCAGGCACGTGCAGGCTGTGATGGTAATTGACTCTGTCTGTTCGTGGATGTGTTGAACAGTGTGTACGAAGGACTACAGTAGCTTTATTATGACGCTTTATGATCAATGGTTAGCAATAAAATAGACTCGTACAGAATAGGATTTTTGTTGTTGTTTGCCCCGAAACATTGTTTTCCTTTCTACATGGTGGAGTTTTTGTCTGTGACAGTTGCCACTCTATTATCTAAAGTGGAAAAAAACCCAAACAAACAAGCATTTGTATCACTGAGCAGCAAGGACAGAAACACTTTCGAAAAAAAAAAAGTAAGGACTGTTCATATTTCATTATTATACGACTTATTCACCAAACCGAATTATTAATGTCATTTAAAAAGTTTTAATTTATACACTTTTATGTAGTGAAAAAATTATGGGTTTGCTTGACTACAGCCAGATATATTGCAAATTAGAAAAAGACAGCGAGTGACTCCGCAGCACCCCTTAAACGTGGGAGAAAAATCGTCAAAAATGAACGGCTTAGCATAAATCTACAGATTCACCTCACAAAATACTGATAAACATACCACCTGCCCATAAAAGTGATAAATTCTTTTTTGACGGTGAATGTCCTTCCAATTTCTGCAATATAAAATCATCTCTACCAGACCACCAAAACTACATTCACCTTAGGGATGCCTAGCATTCAATCCATGGTTTCTCTTTGCGAATCCAACGACTAACGACTCATTTTCATGCTGTCGACCACACATTTGCTCAGAGGTCAGAAATTCAAATCGGACACCTGACTGCCCAGATCAGGCATGCAGTGAGAAAACCAAATTGTAGTACCTATAGATATGTCCCTAAAAAAAAAGTTCTGAAGATGAAATATACAAAGAATCTAGAAGCATCTGGAAGAGATGTTTAGACTATAATGACACCAGGTTATTTTAGGAATAAACTTATTATGTCTAAATCAAGTACAGAGGAGGAGAATTTGATTCTGGCCAATACCCGCCCAGTAAATGGCCAAAAGCAATGATAATGATGATGATTATAATGTGACTATAATTA
>JBCEWB010226617.1:15000-23936 GCA_039654565.1 Peronia peronii
CCCAGTAGAAACTAAAAACAAACAGCAAAACACATACTGAATATTGGGGCTGTCACAGTGTAATCAGACAGATATTTGCATCTTATGTGATATTCATAGAACTGCCAGTGTGTGTTATCTTCTGTATGCTTACATAAACGCAGCCGTGCTTAAGAAAATTGCATGTCTTTATCATATATGCATTTGCAATGTGTGTGTGTGTGTGTGTGTGTGTGGTGTGAGAGAGAGAGAGAAAAGAGAGAAAGAGAGAGAAAAAGAAAGAAAGAAAGAAAGAAAGAAAGAGATTTTGGGACGAGGGAAGAGGCTTGGAGCTGTCGCAATATTCCTATTCCAATGGACAGTCAGCTCGCATTCTGATTGCCTGCTTACCAGACATCCGTGCATCTCAAAGATGAAATCAACCAGACAAGAGTATTAAGGATGCCATGCACTTTCGCTGCACTGAATCTCAGCCTGCCAATGTTCCCGTGATGTTAGTGAATTCTTTGTTTGTTTAACATTATGAGTTGTCCCGTGAGAGAGATCTTTGATTACATTATTTGATTACATTTTATGAAAATAAAAAAAATACAATATGGCTCTCTATGATACAGCATTTGCTGTGATGACACTTCATGTAAAAAGATGGACCAGCTTGCCATACATTCTAATTCAGATCAGAATAATAACATCATTATTTATGTTATAATTTGTCTATCCACCTGTCTCTGTTTGCTATCTTCATTTCCTTTTTCTCCCCCACGGGGACACGGGGTATATAAGTAGGTTTTTTGCTCCCACCTGCAGATGGTGAAAGCCCGCCATCAGTGGGATGTCTCCCATGGAGTGCCATCCTCGACGTTCCAGGGGTGACATCTCTTCCCTCTCTCCTTACTCCTGTCTTCTGTCCCGCTCCCTTTCCTCTCTTCTTCTTCACCTGTAAACGTATCTTATCGTGTTTGGCACAATATAACCGTGATCGTGCTGATGTGCCGTTAAACGCTAACACAAACAAACAAACAAACAATCATCTCCTTTTTCAGTTCACTTTTTTTTTTCTGTCAAGGAAGCTGAGAACGTCTATGAGTGCCTCACTTGTGTTTATAGAGACAAAAATAAATTGTACAGCGCACAAAGCCTGACCTTACTGGGATGAACGCTATAATGAATACTCTCTTTTATTAGTGTTGTTTACCTGGACTCTTTTCTTGCTTTCATTCTTTTCTATAAGCAACGCATTTTAAAAAGAATACAAACTGAGTCTGTTTATGTCACAAGGGCTTCCACAACAACCTGGCGTCTTTGTTTGTAATCTGGTTATCTCATAAACAAAAGCCAGAAACTAGCAGTAGTGACCACATTGTTGCCAAAGGTAAAATAGCAATGTTGACCGTCTGGTCTCCTGAGCCTCCTTATCTAAGTTCGTAACATAATTCAGGACCGGTTCTGATCATTATGTAAAGAATGACGTCCACAAAAAGCCATTTCTAAGCCAGGATGGACGCAAACATAGACTATAAGTTCAATTAGAATCAAGTGGCAGAGCTAATTTTTATACAGTTTTGGCGCACTCGATATGTGCCAGACTTTACATAAGACTCTAGTTTTCACCACTGGTTTTGGTCAAAGACGATAGTAAATGAGAAACGATGACGCGTTTCTGTCCTGACCATTGGAATTCTGAGGCCTAATTTTCATAAAGTCACTGTATTCTTACAAAAAATAGCTGGTAATTTTTTACCTCGATATGTCTTAAAGCATTTTTATCAGAGAATCCAATCATCCCTTTCATGAGGACTTTACATTACATAAGAGCAATATCTTATTGATAGAACTATGATCACTGTGACACATTGGCCACGCATCTGTGAGTTTAATGATAAAGGATTGAGTTACAGATGAAATATGCACTTTGATTTAACCAATACAGAATTTTATTATTTACTCTTATGTAGAAAAATAAATACAGTGGTACGGCTGTCCTTCTTTTCTAGCGGACAGTTCACAAAATGATAAAGAACAAAAATATAAAACAGGCTGAAATGAACCATAAAACAAAGACCCAGCCAGGCAAGGTGGAGTGCGGAAACACGAAGCAATCATGAAGGTTTTAATGAAGTTTTGATTTATGGTCCAGCTCTCTGTGTGACGGCACACGATTCATTAGGCCGGATGCCAGTTATTTAGAACAGTTTTGTGCCCACAGTGGGGTGGTGAGCCGGGGGAAGGGGGGGGGGGGGGAGGAGAGGGCAGGGGAAAATGTATGGTAAGCATTGTCTCAAAGAATGAGTAGAGCTGGTAAAGGGGTTGAATTATGAAATGTTTCAATTCTCTTCCATTCTTCGGAGACAGACGAGACACACAGTGGTGAATCATGATCTTGTAAGGCTATTAGTAGTACTAGAAGCTAATGTAAGGCTTAGCCTGTCCGGAGAGCAAAGTAACTACTGAAAGCATGTGCTCGATAATGGGGAATATTCAACTGCTCAAAATATTTCAATGTTCGGTTGAAAATTCAACAAAGTTACTCTATAAAGATTATCAGTTTGTGGCTCAAGGATTTCAATCTTATGAAGTAAACACGTTCTGTATTGGGCTGTGAAAACAGGAGAATGGAGAAAAGGGATTAGAGAGTGGAGGATGGGGTGAGGATTACAAAGTGGGGAGTGGAACATGGGGGAAAGGGTGAGAGAGAATCAGCTGGAGAAAAGCTTGCACCACAGATGGGAGTTTTGTCCTCTCACGATGTCATTTCAGGTGGTTGTTGAGTCAGTAATGCCCGGGAGAAAACAAAATATAGCATGTTTTAAGATGTACTTTATAACCGGTGAAATCAGTAGAAAGAGAAGAGGGCAGATATTGGCAGGCCAGGACTGTGACATGTGCTATATGCGAAAAAAAAAATTATAAGTTTCTCCATTTGTTCAAAGCTCAGCATTTATAAGCATAAAAACAACTTTTTTGTTAACATTCAAAGCAATTCAACATCCCAGTATTTGTGGTCCACATTGGCAGTTTTGGCCCATATATTTTTGTACTGCCGAATATTTCCCTGCACTAATATATTGTCGTTTGTTTATTCGACAGCTGTGTATAACAAGTCTGATTCAGCTAGATGAATCACAGCTGTATTGTAGAGTGCTGCTTTTCCAACCTTGACACGAACCTACTTGATATTCACCGATGTTACAGCAATACTGAGTAATTCTAGTATATCATACGTCAGATATAGTACGCATAATTCAAGTCCTTGTAGTTTATACCATTCAGATCCACAAGAAGACTATATAGGCCATCCTAGTTATGTCAGGCCCTGGCGACATGTTGTCAGCCTGCAGATTTGCTTTGCCCAGCTGTTCCTGTAGCAAATGTTTTTTTTTTTTAAAGCTTTGAATTTAAAAAAGAAAATTAAAAATGGACTTGTGGCCTTTATGTCGTTAAATCTGGATTGCGCCCGCTTTCCCTTGAATAAGAACTACTATGTTACATAAAATGTAAATAAAAATCCCCCACTGGGGTTGCTGGCTCTTACTGGGAATGGTCCATGCCCAAAACAGGCATATTATTGCAGACATAAAACATGCGATGTACACATAATAATATATAAACAGCTCATTAAAATGTCAGCCGTTTGTTCCAGCAAAACAACTGCTCGAAAAATATTCCTGACATGAAAGATCTGTCCACCCCTAAATGGTATTGACTTTATTCATGCACTCACATAAAAGTCACACTTAAATGGCAAGCACGTAGGAAGGTGATGAAAACGCATTTTATGTCACCTTTCTAATTTACTCAACACTGTAGGAATGTCAAACTGTCGAAAACTGCCTGATTTTCAAATTCCAGTAAATTTGTCGACTTGCCATTTGCATTTCGGGCCTAGCTATTGATAAGTTCCACTGATAATACATGCTGATACGTGCAAATGTGCAACTGAACAGAATTTTGCTGAGTCTTTCTTTTTTTTTTTTTCCCTGTCCCTTCTCCCCTCTTTCTTTTTTGTGACAGTTGGATACGCGTAAATGCTCCACATTGCTTTGGTAATTGTAGATGTAGGGCAGTGGTTCCCAAAGTTTTTGAACTCGTGACCTCTTATCCAAAAGCTTGAAACGTACACGATCCCCTACCATCAGCAGCTTCATTTACATTTTATGTTCTGTGATGGTGAAGAAAAGAAACACTGAAACAGAGATGGAAAAATATTAATAAGAAGAATAAAATAAGAGCTTAAAAAATATAATTGATGAGCTGAAATTATTTTATCCCATACCACTTCTAGAAAAGCTATGCGATCTCCCTGCCAAGGCTTTGCGACCTCCAAAGGAGCCGCGACCCACTCGTTGGGAACCCCTGCTCTAGATAAATGAGATAATAACGAGAAAATTATAAATCTTATTTGGTAACACGGCAGCCTGATTGTGGCTGTTGAAACTTACTAATTTCTGGACTGTCCGAAGTTAGGTCGGATTTAAAAAAAAAAACAAAGGTCCCAATGATCTCTGCTTGATCAACTGTAAGCGAGCAAATCAAAAACACAAACTAAGTCATAAAATTACGTTTCACAGCAGATATTTTTTCATGTTTAGGTGATTTTCTTTGTCCTATGGTTACTGACATCATAACGACCACGAGTTATTCGCCAATTTTAGCCCTGAGACAGGACAGTATATAATTATCTGAAATAAAATCTGCTTTTTTTCTTCTTATCCAAATTCATGCAAGTTAGTTCCACTGACATGTACTCAGTTTGGCTATGTTTTCTGAACAATATATTAATGAACAGCAAATATTCTAAATGAAGTTGTTTTTTTTTTTTCTGGATGATGGTTTTGTATTCCAGATCGATCAATTTTTTTCTTGATCACGTGTGAGATTTCGATATACACCGATTGATTTATCTGCGCAAATGTTGATAAAATACCCAAGACCTACTCTGTGACATTAGATAAAAACTCAGATAATATTTGGTCAATATTGAGATCGAAAAAAAAAAAAAAGGAAATAATAAAAGAAAATGTCCCGGCTTCTTTTCTGAATTTATTCACGTGATTAATCATGAGCTAAATTGCAGTCGGCCAACTTTAACCTTTTCCTGTTTATACTGGGGGATATTTCGGAAATAACAGTTCATTGAAAAGTCTTAATTCATAGCTACCTGGCTTGTTTAAGCATCGATGTGAACACTATATTATGTCAGTAAGAACAACTGATGTGTGAACACAACCTTTCACTGGCAGTCGGTTCAGGCGTGAGTGAAGACAACGTGGCGTCGATAATCTGATAGAATAAGATATCGTACTGATTTTATCATCACCATATCTGCCGGTCTAGTTTTATCATAAGGTAAACATTTCTAAGACCTTTATTCGTTATCACCATGTTAATAACTTTACCATTTAAGATAAATGATCAATTACATCAACATAAAGAATTACGATTAAACAGACAGGAGAAAGAAAAGAAATGTAACACAGCTAAAAGACATAATTGAGGGCCAAAAACTGTAATTTAAATTTCACAATCAGGAGGGCTTGTTTGAAATTTATTTTGCTCAAGTTGCTGTTGTCCTTCTTCTCCTTCCTCTTCTTTTTTGTTTTGTTTTGTTTATTTTTCCCATAATTATTTATAAAATGAGTGATTTTTTAAAGCTATATATATATATAGAATATATATATTTCTGCGAGAAAGAAAATGAGCGTACAGTAAAAAAAAAATTATAACAGGGAAAAAGAAAAAGAAATTAAATATTTTAAATCATTTACTTGCCGCTTGATATGTCTGGTGGTTGAGTCGATACTAATTTATAGATTGGACTCTGGACAGTGAGGTATTATTATCTAAAATAGTATCAGATTAATGCACACCCACACACAAAGCATACAATTCAATACAGAATATACAGACAGAAAACTTTTAATTTTGAATGGCTTAATATTTCTAGTTTTTGGCTGGAAACAAGGCCAATCACATCTTGCTCGTTTATTCTGATGTTCATTTCTGAATATATGGGGTAATATGTTTGAACTACACTTTTCCAATAGTTTGCGAGACAAGAGAAAAAAGGTGTAGTTTTAAAATTGCGCAGTCTTTCCCTAACGGGGGCGGACAGTTAGACATTTTATCAGCAAATGACACACCTTATCTTTATCTTAGGCAAAGAACGTGACCTTTTTGCTGTATTTATGCATTTGGTATTACATATTTGGCGAACTGGGATCATACGTGTCATTTTTCCACACAAACTGAAACGGCTATAGATTTGAAATTTGGCATGGGATTTCAGAAAAATATAACATTCCTCATGATCGCCTTTGATATTTACCACCTACAATTGGCTGAAATCAGAAAAATAGAAGAAAAAAATAATTTAAAAAAAAAAAAATAGATGATTCTCTTTCCTTTTGTGAAACGGAACAAATTTCACTACCTATGATGTCAACATAAGTTGCGTGCGCCCCATTAGTTAACGGAAGTGGAAAATCGCCTGAAGTACAAATAGATCTAAACTTCTTATGAATATTCCTGAAGTGGCAATGACTTAAAGTTAGTGAAAATATTACTGTTCAGTCAAATATATTGGTTATAACAGAGCTTTTCCTGTGTGTGTATGTGTGTGTGAGTGTGCAAGTATGTCTATCTGTGATAAGTGTTTGTGAATGGAAATCATGAAGCTTGCAAGTATGTGCATGTTTGAATGCCTGTGAATGCCTGTATGACAAAATGTAAGTATAGATCTAGTTTTATCTTACAGTTGTGTGTGTGTGAGAGTGTATGTGAATGTCCATGTGTATGTGACTGTATGTCTGTGAGAGAGACGAAGAGGGCATGAGCCAAGGAGAGAAATAGAAAGAAAAGAACAAACACAGGACAAAGACTGTCAAACTTGAGTTCAAAAAAATGTAACACATGGGCTGGTCAATGAATCTGCTTGATAAGTCGATTAATATTGACAGCGAGAGGGGAATATCAAAATAGTATTTAAAGATGGATATTTCTACCATAACGTATTTGATGCATGGCCATTCAATGGATGTTCCGGCCCACTGTCAGCCAGGATTTGGCTCCCGCTGGTTGCTATAAATCATCAGTACTTGATCGGATAAAGCAAGCGATCCATAAAACACTTGACTATGATCTAACCTCTTCTTGCAAATATCTTGCAACCACTTTAAGACGAAATAGACTAACAATCACATGGAATATTAGTGTTGGTTTTCACAGCAGCTCTAGAATAAAATTCCACCTCCTGCTGCTTCAGAGCACAGTTACTAGACCATCTGCAATAGTAAAGATCAAAGTACTCTTGGTTTTGACAGAGATAGACAAAGGCTCTCAGTGACTCGGAAGTGATTCTATTGGAGCCTTATAAGATAATATTAATAAGATGGGAAAATTTTGAGATAAGATATGAAAAGACAGGAAAGGGCAATAAAAGACACAAAAGTCTGGGGAAATGGTTAGTATAAAGAAAAGGTTGTTTTGGGGATAAAAGTTGAATAAAAAACACTCCATATCAATTTATTTTTTAATTAAACACACACACACACATATACATACACACACACATACACACACAGAAAACATTAAACGCGGTTTTTTTTGTTTGTCTCTCTCTGTTACTCTCTCTTTCTGTCTGTCTGTTTCTCTCTCTCTCTCTCTCTCCCCCTCTCTCTCTCTCTCAAAAATCGAATATTTGACAATATCTGTTTTGGTGGATTTTTTTTTCTGGACTGGGAGTCTAACCATATTTGGCATACATCATTTTCACAACAAGACCGTAATATTTATGCTTGTCCCATTTTGTTTGTAAGTTTTGGAAAAATAGGTTTTGTGATAAAAAAAATGGCGAGAAGTGAAATAACATCACATTTTCACGAATTTCTAGAAAATTCTCCTTTGCACATAAAGATCTGAGAAAAAAGTAGCTTTTGAAACCAAAAACAACAACAAAAAAAAGTTGTCCACGTTTCATTAGATCCACTGACGTTTTGGCGGAGAAAACGGATTTCGCAGATGGCCAGTTCAAAGCAGCCAAATTCCGAAATGTCTGCTTTGCAATGATAAGTGTTCGAGCTAGTCATTTTAAAAAAAAAGTTTTAATTAAAAAAAATTATTATTATTATTTTGTTAGTGTTCTCCTTCAGTTTAAAAACATCGAATTGGATGGAATAGGTAGAAAATTGTCTATCTGTCTATTTGTGATCATTTTGAAGAAAAAAAATCACCTCCAGGATGCCCCCACCCCCTCTTTTCCTTCTTCCCCTCTTTTTTGTCCCCCTTAAGTCCATATGCACACATGAGTATCTCAGGATCAGACCAGGGCTACAAGTAAAACAGCTGGTCCAATGCAAATGTCCACATTTCAAAACTCTGGCTTCTCACAATATCGGGGAATCATCGGACAAATTAACTTTTTTTTTTTTTAATTTTAAAATTAATTTTATATGGCAATGGGCTCCAAAATTGCTTTAAAGGCTATAGCCTATTTCATAAAAAACTGACGGTGACAAAATCAGTACACTCAAAAGTGCCTCTCCTGTATTCCGCTTTTGATAGGAGTCATCTTATTTAATCATAGTGAAAAAGAAAAAACAAAACAAAACCAAACTATTAACTAACTAAAAATGGGGAAGAAATATATGCCTCAGCAATTAGGTTAAAATGAATGCACGCAGATCAGTAGTTCTTCAAGCGTTCCATGAAGCTCATCACATCAGTTAACTGACCTTAATAGATTTTGAACTTAACAATGCGAGTGGACTATTTTTGTTTCAAATTGAAAGGGAAAAAGATCCAGTGGGAAAATCCATCAAAAAGAACCCCAAAAAGCCATTACAATTCCCGTACAGCTCTTTGCCTGACATAAGACGAGATTCTTATCTGTCTGTCTGTCTGTTTGTCTATCTATCTATCTATCTATCTATCTATCTATCTATCTATCTATCTATCTATCT
>JBCEWB010226725.1:0-23935 GCA_039654565.1 Peronia peronii
ATGGAATTTCTCACTGTTCTATTAGGTAAAGTTTCCTTTACCTTGTGAAGGAGTGTCTATTGAGCTGTGCATACTTACTATGGCAATAATTTGACAAAACTGAGGCCGATAAACCCCAAGTTTAAGTGACATGGTGAGAAATATCACAGCGCAGTGAGGGATTTGCTTTACCTGTTGTATAAATATGTGGTTCGCACTCCTTGGGTTAATAGGTGAACACAGCTGAAATTTGGTTGAGAGGAAACAAAAACCCATCTTTTTTTTAAATTGAATAACTCTAGTTTTGAGGGTTCCTCATTCCGGCTAGCACACAAACAAATAGCAAAATGGATTTAAAACAAGCAGTTTGGTGGAGATGATAACACTGACAAATGACCACATAAGCACAATCAGTGATGTTTATTAGAAGGGCATTTCATGACAGTGAATATGATTTCATGTTTCAGTTAGAGAAATAGCTTGAAATATAAGACATAGATTAAACATCAAATGTTTTAGTACATTTGGCTCTTTATCATGACAGCCATGGATTTTATGTTTCATGATGATGAACTTGGATTTGGTGTGCTTTATCTCTACTGAAATACCATGCAGAGTGGTCCCTTCATCCCTTTCTCATAAATTAGCATTAATGCTTTCCTTACCTGCAGATCAGAATCACTGGCTTGAATTGGAGTTCCAAACTGCACCTGTGTTCCTGGAGCCTGAGTTTCCAGAATGGTTGTCTCATAAGATGTTCGTGAGAAGATAGGAGCAAAGAGATTCCTGTTGATTGTCACTGTGACAACAGTTGTGGTAGACAGGCGTGGAGAACCACCATCTCTCGCTCTCACCCGAATCTACAAAAATAAAATAGGCTTATGAATAAATTCTAAAAGAGATGAAAGATATGCATATGTATACAAATTTATAAATACATATTAACTATAGAAATGGATTAACTATTATTAACTATGGAAATGAGGGTGGCTGGCTGGCTGAATAGGTGGGTGACTGGATGAAAAGATGGATAGATGAATGGACATCAGTTAATACACATATATGTAGATGTAATTAATAGACAGACTACACAAATCCATAAACAGATAAAACAAAGAGATTCACTGTATTGTGCAGAGCTAAGATGAGTTAAGGCAGAACTTACCGAATACACCTGTGTGTCCTGAGCAATCACACTCTGAGCCAGGGTGATTAACCCAGAAACAGAATTGATGCCAAAGAACAACTGGGAGTCTCCATCACCAATCAGATCATAGCTGACTGTGTTGTAGGGTGCCTAGCAAGAACATGTGGATATTATTATAAAAATGTGGAATAATTTGTTTGTCACAGCTATTTGTAGCATAATTTGTGGACAATAGACAATCATAATTAGTTGTTTAGGAGTCATTTTCATTTACCTCATTATCTACTCAAATATTTTATAGCATAAACTTCAATCAATGGGCTGGCATTATAAATTCTTGTTGTTGCTATTGGCCAGGGTACTTAGTAGCATCACGCCACTGTGTATCGCAAGCTCAAGAGCCCGCAAGCACACATCGTGCACACATCGGTTTTCAGGGGGTGCCACAATGCTGAACTGAAAAGGGAGCTGTGGATGTGTTGTAGGTTGTGTGTGGTGCTGTCATTGCTGCTGTTGTTCATGCTGTTCCCAAAGAATGGTAGTTACTTTTTTTTGCTGCTATGCTGGAGCTGTCATCACTGCAATTATTGCAAATGGGGAAAGTTAGGGAACCTGCTTTGCCTATACTGAAGAGGTAGCTCCTCAGGATGGGTGATTTTGTTGCATCAAAACTGACTCAGGATGACTCTCAATAAATAAGACTAAGCTCTTTGTCTCTAGGTGGGGGAGACAAACACTGGCTGGACAACAGTACTGTTTCAGATTGTTGATCCATTCATTCTTCATAATAAAGCCTTTCAGAGCAACCTTTGCATTGTTGAGGGAAATTTCAACTTCATTTTGATCCTGATTTCCTTCATTAGTTAGGTGATCAGCCACTTCATTTCCAGACAGTCTGTAGTGACTTTGGGACCCATTGAATGTGGACATGAGTATTGTCTCAGGATGATAATTCTTTGAGGATAGCCAGATCTTGTTTTCTGTTGCTCTGCATTTGGTGGGAGAGCCTATCTCTGATGGTGACCACTAGAGACTTTACAAGTCCGTGTAGACATAGATTTCTCCAGATACACTAATGTCTTCCAAGTATGCTAGAGCTTTCTGTATGGCAGTCTGCTTCATTCTGAAGCTGCTGCCTGGCCTCCTGCAAGCAAGGACATCATGGTTTCCTGTCCTGTATCATTGTCAACAATATAAATGTCACTGCCGCAATTGTCTGTTCTCTTTTGAGTTAAACCATCTGTGTAGATGCAAAACAGTAGTGTATGCAGCCTTGCCTCCTTATAGAAGTATGTGGCACCTAATTTGACACTCGGTTCATCAAGTCTTGAGGTAGGTGAATCCATCTTTTTTTGAACAGGTCACATTTAACTGTTCCCAGGGAACCAGCATGGGTCTGACGAGTGGTATTTTTGTGAGTGGTATCTATCTACCTTATCATCTATTAAAATATTTATTATGATCATAATCTTGAGGCATCTACAGAACTGTACATATAATATAATGAAATTAGAAGAGACCCATTGCCTCTGTGGGAGATTTTTTTAAAAATAGCCCTGCAACTTAAAGTATATGGCAAGCATGTGCACCTCAATACTGATATTTTGGTTGATTAAACTGAATGTTACTCAAAGAAAATGTGTTTTGAACGCGTCATACTGTCAAATGTACAATTCAGATTAAGCACCCTTGTGAGTTTATTATTAAATTATTATCGCATTTTTAGAATAATGTCAAAGATAATACACTTTTTTCAGCTTTGTGTACATAGAAACATAGATCCACATGCAACAATGTTGTGTGCCAAATTTCAGATGGATCCATTCAGCAGTTTTTGGGTCGATAAGTGGATTTTCTTGCAATTTTATTATATAGATTTAACTGACTATTAGTATAAGATGCTTACAGGAACATATGAACATTTTTATGACAGTGTTGTAGAATATTTGCAAATGGTATCAATATTTCTGTCCTCTCTTCTGTTTGAAAATTTTAAATCACACACATTCACTGAAGAAGTAAGAAGAATTTAATGAATTTGTCTGATAAAATTGAATAGTTTTAACACTGTGCTTCACATCTAGAATGGCTGAATATTTTTAAAATCTGCCCAGACAAATTAAGAGAAAGTTGTCATTTAACTGGTGGCTTACATCTGTATCTGCATCAGTTGTTTCTACTTGGAAAACTGAGTTGCCAATGCCCAAAGTCCTGTTGATGGTCCTTGCATAGGGAGTGGAGATGAACACCGGTGGGTTCAAATTGCGAATAACATTGACAGTCACACGAGCAGGCACCACAGCTGACAGAGGTGGAGTGCCCAAGTCTGTTGCCAATACATTGAACTGTTAAGAGAAAAAAGCCCACAGGCAATTGTAGAAAGTACGTTTAGTTTTCATTTTAAGAAAAAAGATCCACAAGTGTAATAATGCCTGCAAAAACCAATTTAATTTCATTGTAATAAAAACTTATAAAATAAGAAAAACAAGATAAAATATATAAAACATATTATTTATTCATATACATTAGCATAACATAAATTTAAGTTAATATTTTCACTGCTCCCAGTATTGGCATAGAGTCATCTTGAACACTTCTGAGATATTGAAAAACCACGGTATCCGTAGATCAGTTGACAAGTTGTGCCATTATGATTTTATTGAATTAATAATAATCTTTTGACATTATGTGATAGCTCTCATGCCCAAGAATACCATAAGACATTCACTGCATTTTAGCATAAGTCTGATTTATGCCATTATCACAGAGCACTGATGATATGACATTTCTAATACTCTATAAAACAATATCTTATAATATCAGTGATGATATGCAGGTTCCTTCATCATTCTTCATCATACTCACAGTGTAAGTTGATGTCTTGAGAGCGTCATTCAAGAGGGATTTCTTCAAATAAATGTCTCCTGTAACAGAGTCAATGAAGAAGTACTCCTCTCCCAGAGTACTGAATCCATTGTTGGTGAGGGTGTAACTGGTCTGATTGTGAGGAGCCTGCAGTAACAGAGAAATAATGTGCCAGTGTGAGCGAAAGTATGTAATAAAACTTGATCAAATCAATTTAAAAGTCATAAGAAAAACAAAGACAAATAAATATATACAAACTCAGTGTCATGTTGTATTCTGTGGTTGGGAAGTAATGCTATGAGTGAATACTGTGTTAATCACTATCCCTGTCAACATATTCCCTGTCAACATAACATGAAATAAAGGCTTCTAGTGTATCATACAACTTTATCTTATCACATCTTATTTTATTTATATAACAAAGCAGAGGTTATAACACCTGTTGATGCTACTGTATGAAGTTAATGTGCTTATGTGGATAAAAATGCATTGTCTTCAGATATCTTTATCCTATCTCATTATATCTTATTTTGTCAAAGCAAAAACAGCATGTTGCCGATGTATTATATAACTATGAACGATGATGTGTTACCTTATTTCATCCCACACTGTGTCATCTTATTTTGTCTGAACAGGAACCTTACCCTTGTCATTCTAATGACTATTACTATATGAACCTAATATGCTCTTATTTGAATCACAAAATGAGAATTGCAAATGCCAACAGTACTGGGTTATCGTATTCAAGTTTGGAAAATACTGGTGTTTCGAATTCAATCTCCTGTGTTTTGGTACTGATGAAACTAGACATAGGACATAAGTAAATTTGATTCAAGTCTTTTGAGGACTTGTGGTGTAAGCAGCAGAAGGCTAGCTTTGTAACTATATAGCAGGGTAATGACATTAAAAAAAAAAAGTAAGAAATTGACTTGGTGCATATGCAGTACACATTTCCACTCCCCAAATGTTGTCATCTGATGCTTTGCTCATCTCATTTGATCCTATATTATAATAGGTCATACCCTTGTGTCCTGATCAGTGGCTTGCACTCTCAGGAAGGGAGAGCCCAGGGACCTGGTCTCCAGAATGGTGGTGACATACGTCTGATTGACAAACACAGGGGCAAACAGATTCCTCAGCACATTGATGCTCACTAGGGCAGTCGCACTGTTAGGAGGGGTACCACCATCACGAGCCTCCACACGCATCTGGGAGAGGAACAAAGAAAATTAAAACTGTCTTACTTCCTTTGATGTCATTGCTAGGAAATCTTGCATATCTTTTTCTGCCCCTGGTGATTTTGAAATTTCTATGGGAATGCAACTTGAGAATATTTTGTGACAAGTGATCAGAAAATTATGGTTCTGAATCATCATTGTTATCAATATTATTGCTACGAAAGCATCATTCAAGCAAGATAATAACCTGCTTGCCAAAATATCTAATCATTGTCATTTATGACGAATCTAAGCTGTGGTAATTGTGCATGAGTAGGCCTTTATTCACACATGAATAATATATGATACTGAAGAGTGGGTTAGGCATTTTTATGTCTATTATAAAGCACATGAAGAATGCTTTATCACAGATGATTGTAGATTACTTTTAAAAATGATCTCTATAACCAATATTATTTCCACAAAAGCAGCATCTTATCATCATCAAAAAATAACCTGCTGTGTCAAAATATTCAATCATTCCTATTTCTGAATACTCCCAACATGATTTTAAGATGGAGAGCAAAAATTAGATCCAATTAGAGCTCCAGTGTATTTCAACATTCCTCAATCATCAAAATCTTAATTAATCATCAAAATCTGTATAAAAACTATTTCTATGTAAAACCTAATGCTTATATAAACATCCATTTACAGTATATGCAGCGGCTGTGTCCAGTCTGAGATCTCTGACTACCCGCACATCTCCAGCATTGTCAATGGAGAAATAGGTGGTTGCCAGATCGTCTCCAATAGCACGCAGTGTAACTTCATTGAAAGGAGCCTGACGTAGGAATAAACCATCTCAATTGCTGATTTCATGTTCAAGGTTTTTCATATGAGTTTAAAAAAAAAAGGAAGAAAAGGATAACACAACAAAAATTTCATTATCATTCACAGGAATGTTCAAACTATTTATTTTACATCAGTTATTTCAATGGCTTTTAAATATTAATCTTGGAATATTTCACACATAACCCAGTTCCTGAAAAAAACATTTTAATAGATTTCAACATTACATCTGGAATGTTTCACATAAAAGCAAGTTCTATAATAAAACTTTAAATAACCTAAAGATTAACCTTGGAAATTTTACATATCATGCATAAATAAATATTCAACTAAGAGAATGACTTACCACGGTGTCAGCATCAAAAACACTGACAGCAATGATGCTGTTAGACACTGCCTCTGTTTCCTGAATCGTGACTTGGTAGGGCGTGTTGGTGAATGTTGGGTTATTGCGATTGCGTGTGACTGTAATCTGAACAGTAGCCTCCTCTGGTGCACTCAAAGGGGGTATTCCCAAATCAACAGCACCAACTTGAAGCTACAAAACAAATACAAATCAATTGCAAATCAATAGTTGCAATCCATATCCTTGCCTATTCAAATCCAAGAAATTACACTGAGTTTTCCAATCCTTCATTGTGGATAAGATATAATTTCAGTATTGCTTCTTAAGATGTCACCTCACATTAATTCATACATTCAACAAATTTTCAGTGCAATTAGTCAAGAGGTATTCACATGCTGTTTCTTCCTCCGGAAACGAAAAGTTAGACATGTGTCTAACTCAAGATCAAGGAATGCAGCCTAATACACATAAAAGAAACTAAGCAAGCAAATATTTAACTGTTTTATTAGTCATCTGTCTCACCTATAATTGGAGTGATGCCAATTATCTGAGACACCAGGATGTAATTCAAATATTTTCACCGCTGAACAGTAATGGAATACATCATTTTCCGTACTTTTGAGAAACTGAGAAACAATGTATACAGTGGAAATCATTTAATCAGTTATGCTATTATGATTTTATTTAATATATACATAAATGCACATATCATTTTTAATGGCATTTATTAATGCCTCTCATGCTCAGGTTTACCACGAGACATCAGTTGCATTTTGACATAAGACTGACTCATGTCATTTTGTTAGAGCAACAACAAAATGTCCACTTTGTTGCACGCACCTGATAGAATGAGTTTTGACTTAGGTCCAGTGTCAATGCTTGCTTCACAGACACATCACCAGTGATTGAGTCCACATAGAAGAAATCCTCAGCTGCCTGTGTCAAGCCTCGATAGTTGAAGCGAATGGTGTTATGAGGTTCCTACAATGGCAATGTGAAAATGTCAAAACATTCTTTTCTCTTCCGTAGATTGCATTAATTAATTCATCCAGCAACAGTCAATTGCATCAGATGCTCTTGGCCGATGTCTTCTATGTAAAGTATCAAATTTGACATCTCAAAAATAATAGATCTCTTAAATCACTTCCTGTCCTAGAGATATTTCAGGCATGAACTTTGCTACTGACTTTCACTGTATATTGACAGCCTTATCACTAATGTGACAACATATAGTCCCCATACAACTATTCACTGTATCAAAGCAGTGATTTTGTGTCTAATTTCTGACACCCTTATCTTTATTTTACTTTCATAGCATGTGTCAAAATCTAGCTCCACATATTTACTAACAGGACAAAAGTCATATTATCTTTATGACCTTGGAGTAATCAAAAAGCATTAATGAAAGATATAATACTGATATTTAAACATTATGCCAAACAACAAGTTGACAAAGTTTCATCAAGTTCCAGTGATATTTGGCAGGGAAGACAGATTTCAAAGATAGCTATTTCAATATAGCCAAAAGCTAAGATGGTGGCATTGCCATGACAATTGCTTGACCCAGTCATTTTTTTGTTCACTGTTATTCTCTAATTTGAACATGCCAAATTCAATGAAAAAAGGTTAAGATTGCCCATCTTGCATAGTATACAAAAATCACCTCCAGGCACTTTTCCTGAAACAAATCAAAGATAATTATAACTCTGTTAGTGTAAAGCTCAGTATTATTTGTTTTTTCAATAAAATCTATTGATAAGGAAGAAAACTGAGACTGTCAGTCACGTCAGTCAAGAGTTTCAGCCTTACACTGGTATCAGCATCAGTTGCGTTGATTTTCAGGATGGTGAAGCCCAAAGGACGAGTATCAGGAATGTTGACCTGGTACAGCAGAGGCTGAATGATTGGCCTGTTCAAGTTCCGGAGGATGGAGATGACAACCACAGTTGTGTTGCTTCGTGGTACAGGTTGGCCATTGTCAAATGCACGAACTCGCACCTATATCAGCATTGAAAAATGCATCAATATTAATACATACAGGGAGGTAAATGTATTAACAAAACCAAATATGCTATCTACTTCCTAGATGATTTATGCAATCTCATCTGTCAATTTAAATGAAAGAAAAAACTATATCTAAATCAATTTAATAATGTAATTTTGGTTATCAAATTCAGCTATATTTGTCTGTTTTGATGAGGAAACAGTTGATGTTGAGACAACCATTCCCTATATAAATCATCATCCAGTCACAGTGAAATTTTGTGACAGATCAAAGCATTATCAAAACGGCAACGAACTGCTGGATTTTTTAGTTCAGAGCATGGTCAGGTGTGAAAACCCATAAAACAACAGGGGACCGGATCATATTACTGCCATACAACTCTAACTGAGGACCAAATTTTACCTCCATGTGATGGCTGCCTGAAGTTATTTTCTCTCATTTACTTGTGTTTTAAAAAGCATTATAACTCCTGTTTCAATAATCAGACACATTCCAATGTGCCACCTTGAGATTCTTAAAGATCTGGAGTCTGCAGTGATATCATTTTTCCATGAATTAAGTAGTATTTGAGTTGTTGCATTGCATTCATTGACAAAATTAACATGCTTTTCTAATAAGGAGTATTGCCCTTATGCCACTGTGAAATTGAACAAGATTTTGATACTTGTGCAGAAAAGGTTGCCAAAAGAGGCAAAAATTTCTGATGCCTTCGCCTTCTGTCTCAGACTGCATGGAACTGTCCAGAAAATAGTGTGTCACATTTAAGATATGGATATGTTTCTTTATTCATTTGAGAGAGGTCAGTTAACATATTAAATATCTTTATTCGTGCATTTGTAGAAACACATCTTTTGCAAATTGATGGCAAGTGGACATCTGCAGTTCTTTTTTGATGTTCACTTTGAAGATGGAGGGTGTCTGTCTGAAAGTCTTTCACATTTTCTGTTGTGTGGATAAACATCCTCTGCTGCAAAGTGACAGAAATATCCAAGCTTATTTGTGATCCTGATATGAATGCCTTAATTGTCTCAGATTTCCATGGAATTAAAAAAAATACAAATTTAGTTTCACAATTTCTTACTCTGGGCTCATGCATATCCCTGCAATTTTTTTTTTATTTGTTGCTATATTATGGAAAATCAAGTGCACATAATCCTAAATTAGTGAGTAAAGCAAATATAAATATAACTTTAGAAATGATATAATTATGTCACCTAGATTCCTCCACTATTGCTGTATATAATACATGTCCATATAGTTTGAAATATAGGAGTGAAACAAATAAGCTTAATAGAAACAGATTTTGAAATCATACAGGCCTATTTCACTGAGTTTCCTTCGTTGTATTACACTATACCAAATCCACAAATCTTTAAATTATGAATGAAACAAATATAACAACTACTTCAGAAGAATAGCTTTAACTTTCTTCAACTCTTTCTCCACAATTTATCTACTTAAAAAAGAGAGTGAAAGGGAAACTGCAGTTATTTAAGTAGAACTTCCCTTCTCCAGCAATATTTCATAAGCAGTTTCATGTTTTTTATGCTAACATAACTTTAACAAGGTATAACTTCTGTCTGGTTTGGAGGGCATCAAAATTTTGTTCATCTTACTGAAGAATAATATCTTCTAGATACACAAAGTCAAACATTTTGAAAATCCCTGATGGTATAAGGTAAGAACATTTATTCACATAATTCACATTAACAAAACGTCGCTCAAGATACCAACTTACATAAAACAGTTCTCAAATGATTATTTCTGGTCACATAGATATGAAAAAAATATCCAGAACAAAGAGAAAAGATAAATGAACACAGCTGTTACATTAAATCCAACATTTGATGTTTCATTAACAAAGAAAATAATTCTTAACTGTGCCTCAATTCGTATAATTTTACCCTAAGCAATTGTTTCCCCCCTGATTCAGGTATGTGCCCATAAATTCAAGATAATTGTAGGGTAGCGAGTCTTCATGCTGTAGGAGGTTGCAGAACAATAAAAAAAACTAGAGCCAGAATTCGCCATGAATTTGTTGCCATGACAACAGAATTTTTCCTCCTTGTTAATTTTTTGGGGGCTTTACTCTGAGATAATGTTATAGTGTTTAAAAGTTGTTAAAACTTTTAAAATAACCTGAGGCAAATTGCAAAGTAAACAATATCTCATAAAAATTAGTCCAGCATTAGCTTGAACTATGAGCAATGTTATATTGGATTAAAGGTCATTTTATGGATTGGCTTACAAAAACATATAACTAAATATCTACTATCTCTGCCATATGAAGTGACTATTCTGTCCTTCGAACTTAATTGAAGTACAGCCACTTTATTATAAAGGATCATGTGACTCACATAGACACTATCTGCTGCTGTTGCCAAGTCCTGCTTCACTCTGATGACACCAGTGTTAGCATCAATCGAAAAGTACACTGGGGCAGCATCATCACCAATGATTTCATAATTGACAGTATTAAATGTTCCCTGCAATGGAATATCAAAAAATGATATAATCATGCCTTTCAGAGACAACAAAATTACAAAAATGAATTTGTTTCTTAAAGTATTTTCATAACATAGTTATTCCAAAGTCTCAGTCTGTGTTTAAAATTTTCTTGACAATAATAGTGGAGCATATACCATGATCAACATGGTAAGAACGTTGACAAAAATAGCTCTGTAGACTTAAGACAACGTCCTTCAAAATAGCAATTCAACTTGCATTTCTATACTAACAATAATATGTCCTTCTGACAGTTACAACTTCATGACTTACTGGGGCATCATTATCAACTGCAGTGACTGTAAAAACAGAGGTGCCAACACCAAAGTTCTCCTGCACAGTTCGAGCATAAGGTGTGTTGAGGAACAGAGGGGTGTTCAGATTGCGGAGAACATTGACTCCAATGGTGGCACTCTGGATAGCGACGTTTGATGGTACACCATTATCTTCAGCTCTTAGAATGACCTGTAAAAAACAGGGGAAAAAAAAAGATTCACCAGAGGACCAGCCCTGCAATATGTTCTCAGGCATAATAATGTTGAACAGAGTTTTGATCATATGGCACATACAGTTATACTCTAAAAACGCGTACATGACAGTGCTCAAACAACAGCTCAGGTAATTAAGTTCTGGGTACTGAAAAATTATTAAAAGGTCTTTTATAATGATATTTGTTTTTTTCATTCACATGGGAAGGGTTTTTACAAACTTACATCAAAGGAGTTGGTCACAGAGAAATATTCCACTTAATTCACTTCAGTCAAATACTTATCATGTCTTTAATTCAGTATTACTATGCTATTTTGTGTTTCAAAGTGAACCAATATTTTTTACATAATTATTGTAATTAAATAAATTTTAGTTAAATCTATATGCTAGTATTTAATGCTGATTTGTGAATTAATTTAGAAATGTATTAAATCTAAAAACTCTTTTCAGATACTGATATTTAAAAAAAAAAAAAAAAAAGACCAAAACTGCACTACTTTCGAATGCAATGCATATAATGTACCAGGATGAGATATTTTGGGATGGTAAAAAGTGACTCTATGGCTTACATTGTAGAAGTTGTCAGAGTCTTGCAGCAGGGAGGATCTTAGCCTGATCTGTCCAGTCTGGGCATCCACTGTGAAGTAGTTGGGGGCATTCCCTTCTCCAACCACACTGTAGGTCACTTCATTGTAAGGAGACTGAACAGACAGGGCATGAAACTTAAAAATGTCCACCACTGCAATCAATTTTCAAGTTACTCTCTCTCTCTCCTCTCTTGCTCTCTTTCTTTCTCTCTCTCTCTCTGTCTCTCCAAACTACATTATGTCCTTGTTCCAAAGAATACATTCCTTTTTTTCACTTAGTGGGCCTTGCCCAATAAACAGCTGTATAGTTTGTGAATTTTTGCATTCAGTTTCACACTAATCAAGATGTTTTGTTTAGTTTTATGTTATTTTATTTCACTCTCAGATATTTCTGAATTGTCTCACAGAGGAAATACTAACACAAATAGCTTTGCCAGATCTGAAATTTACATATTAAACAAAAATTGATATCAGACAAGTATATAACATTTTTCTTGTTTCTAGATTAATTTTTAATCCATTTCTATTATTCACAACAAATACTGAAATTCCTATCTCATTAACAAAAAATTATTGTTATGTTGCATCAGAGTTATCAGTGATAACCAGACTGTTACTTCAAATAAATGTCTAAAATTTGGTCTCTATCTGTATCATTGACTAACTGATCTCTCATTAGTCAAATCAACTGTTTGATCTACCACTATATATCACAAATGAAAATAACTTAAAATGAATTCCTAAAATGTATTTTTTCATCTGATTCATCAATTGAGTGATCTCTGAGTAATCTAATCAGTTGCTTAATCTGTTCCTACATTCCCCACAAATAAAAATAATTAAACTGAATTCCTGAACTGAAATTGGATATTTGTCTAGATCATCAACTGATTGACTGATCTCTAACTCATCAACTGTTTGATCTGCCCCTACATACCACAAGATCATCGTCCCGAGCAGTCACATTGTAGATGGCAGTGTTGAAGCCAATGGTTTCCAGAACAGTAACGGTGGCAGTGTAGGAAGGACCAAGAGGCTGAACCCAGACTGGTGCCAGAAGGTTGCGATTCACATCAAGAGTGACGACTATGAAGGCTATTCGAGCTGGGGTTCCTCCATCAGCAGCTTGGACCAGAATCTGCACAGTGGTGACAAGGTGGACTTTTCATTTAAAAATAAAAATAATTAGGAACTGCTATAATAATAACTGTATTCAGTTTTAATTATATTCCATTTGATTACTAAGAAAAATACTTTTTTTGTTCTCTTTTCAGTAACTTGTTTCATTGGCTGAGTTACAATTCTGGGGATGTGACACTTTAAAGCATTAGAAGCTGATAACAGAATCTACAAATCATTTTTGACTTGTTAAAACACTGTAGATCTGAGTGATTTGGGCAAGTTGTCAGGGAAGCTAGGAATCTTCAAGACTTTATTCCTCTAATCTTTAGGAAGTTAGAGAGTTGTGACTGTGATGAGAAATGCACATTGTAAATGCTGAATGTCTTTATTGTTTTAAACAGAACAACACTGCATCACTTCCACATGTTTCAAAGTATTCCTCATCCCCTTTTCTACATATCTTTCAAGGCTCTAATAAAAAATTTGTATCTTCTGTACACTCATGATCAAGAAAATTGTGAATATGCAGCAAACCAACAGCAACCATCTGTTTGAGTCTGATAGTTATTGACTGCCTTTTACAGTCTTTGACAACCCTTACTATACACATTGAGATACATTTTATTTTTTACCCCTGTATGTCATTAGTATCGTGTCTAGTGCAATGCAGCTGTATTTGTGCTGATGCGCATTAAACAGAAATCCAATTCCAGTACCTGTCCATGTCTATATTTAGGGAAATATTTAGCCCTGAAAGTGTCAAGTGACTGATCTGGTCAAAAGCTCTTGTATTCTTTTTTGTGTTTAAATAACTTTTCATATAACACAGAGAGAGATAACAAAATACTTGTCCTGTATTGATGTTACGTTTGAATTGTCGTTTCTTGAATGTGCTTAAATATCATGGCATAGAAACCCTACTGACATAAGAGTGCATATCAGGCAGAATACAAAACAATTTCCCTCATGATCCTTTGCCTTCTTCACTCTAGAGTGATGCTGACTTATATGTCACACCTACTTACCCTGTATGAGACAGCAGCATCTCCACGAATGCTGCGCTGAAGGAAGATATTGCCAGTGGAGGAGTCAATTGAAAAGAAGCCTGAGCTGGACTGATCACTGATGATGCTGTAACTGACTACATTGTAAGGAGCCTGGGAAGATAAAAATATAATAAAATGCGCATCCTGGAAATGTACCACTGCAGTATTTCTCATTTCATATTGCATGGCAGGAAATATTTTTGCTTGAAGAATTAGAAATGCACACATCCACAATGAATGGAGAAGACTTATGCATGACATGTCTAAAAAATCACCTTGACTCTTTATGAACTTAAGTATTAGGATGAAGATGAATTTGAAAATTCCATTTACACATTTATGTAACTTTAAAAAATAAGACTTTGCATACTTGGCTAGATATTGTTTTGCCGATAAAGTAAACTTTCATATAGCCACCTTTCTAGGTAATAAAGATTTTCTAGCTCTCTTATTCAGTAGCATGTCTTGAAGAAATACTGGACAGTAAATATCATTCTTTTCATGGGAGTCCACATTAAAACTGTGACCAAGAATGAGATCAAAAAGTTTCCCATATTATTTAAATGTATCAAATAATACAGGGAATTCAGAAAATGTTCTATTGCTTGTATTCACCTTCTGTCTCAATTTTATGTAATATTGAGAGTGTTCTTTCATGTATATCTTGCAAGGTTTATAAACAGTCTTTTGCAGAAAGCATCAACATTAATATGTGGCTACTGATTGCTAATACAATAATCTAGGGAAACTCCTTGAAATATTTTGCCTTTTTTTTTCCCCACATTACTGAGGTTGAAAACTTACAAGCAAATCATCATCACGGGCTGTGACTTGAAAGACACTGGTGCCTGGATTGGCACCTTGGGAAATGGTTCTCTGATAAGGTGTATTGACAAACTGTGGAGCAAACTGGTTGCGAATGACCTGGATGAAAACAGTGGCTGAAGGGGAGGCAATCAGTGGTGATGGCACACCTTGATCCACAGCTTGAACAGTCAGCTGTCAGAAGATTTGTGAACAAAGTGTTTATTCCTTGGTAAATAACATCAAAGTATCTTTGTCAGAAGTGTTACGTGAAAATACATCTCATTCCATATAACTACATCAACTAAAATACATTTTGAGCAATATGTTGGGCATTTAATAAATATTATATATCAACACGTTGAACATTTTTATAAATTTAACCATTGTCAGTCGGTTATCTTTCCACTCTTATCACATTACTATCACTCATATCTCTCTAACAGAACCACTTAGCAAATAAATCTATCATGCAGTTTTGCTTACATCTTACATTCTGCCAGAGAAAGAGCTCTATGATGAATAAATTGATATCTCATCTGTTATTAATACTAATGTCTTAAAATATTTCTAGCTAATTTTTGGGGGTTATTATTGTTGATGATGGTTTTCTCCGTGTGTGGATATTTTTTGTTGTTGCTGTTCTTGTTGTTGTTGTTGTTGTTGGGGTTTTTTTTGCCCTTTTTGTTTCAGCTTTGGGACCTTAATTTATGTTAATCTGATTTTCCTTCACTTTTTTGCAAAAGGAAAAAAAGATGGAATTACACTGCTTAAAGTTTGTTCAATTGTTCATGGCAGATGTATAATATATTGGAGTCAACACAAGATATGAAGCTCTGAATGTACTCACAGTGTACAGGGTATTGGTGTCTGACAGGAAACCCACAGACCTCACAGATATGTCACCAGTCACACTGTTCACCAAGAAGTATTCCAGAGCCAGCTGAGTGCCCACACCTCTGTATCTCACAATGTTGTTGGGGGCCTGTAGATGAAGAGACATCATAGGATAAGAGTCACTGCACATATTACTCCTTGTATATCAAATTTCACTGCTCCACAAATAATGTTCATAGTTTCCCACACTTCAGTAATGGTGAGGTAAACAGGCTCAAATCGAATAAGTCTTACATTGTGATCCATATTACTGGATTAAATTTTAAGCAGGTCATTGCGTTTAATATTAATCCCGGCACCATTTGAACTGTGTTTGTTTACAAAGTGGCAAAGTCTATAAAATGCTCACATGAGGAAATGTTTTCACATTGCAATTTCAGATTTTCATCAACTCCTTTCGTAAAAGTATATTTATCTTTTTCACTGGCATTTTCTTTTATTGTTTGCTTTTTTTTTTTTATTGTCTCAATGGTCTCAAAATGAACCACTTAGGTTTTCATTCATGACTAAAATTACATGTATAAATTTGTTGACATTCTAAAAGCTAAATTTTTTTTCCCAACTGTGGTCACACCTGAGACATGCAACCATTTGGACTTCAGTGTTGGTTTTATTATTTTTTTTGTCTGTTCTGACAGTGAGCCTAATAGACGACTGGTAAACTGATGTTTGTGTCAACCACAATTCATGTCTGAGTGCTATTTTTTCACATCCATATACTTTTCTCTTTAATTTCAGCTTTCAAATTCTTTCATATTCTGTATTAGTAAGAACCTTAGCAAATAGCAATTCTTTCTATTTCCTTTATATCAAGAAGATTTCAAATGATGCTTACTTAAAAGTATATTCACTTTCTACCAAACATATATCAATAACAATCAAATCTAATACTTCATCTGTCATAAAAATGTTAATGTAGGTGGATAAATCACCAAGATCTTAAATGGTGGTGTATACTTTCTCATGAGACTCAAAGTTGGCACATTTTAACCGTAATCATGCCATTAAACCAATATTCAAATCAAAGCACTCATTCGCATGAATCAGTGAAAACTCTGGACACTGATATAGAACTTACAATCAGATCATCATCTGTGGCCACAACTGTCTGAATGGTGTTGCCGAGTGTCTCACTTTCAAAGAGGGTGACATTGTATGTTGTCTGAATAAATCGTGGAGGGTTCAGATTCCTATTGACAATTATATCAACAGTTGCTAGGTCTGTCAAAGGGGGATTGCCACTGTCTACAGCCTGCACTAAAATCTGAAAAAAGAGAGATATGCACCAAGGAATAAAGTCTTTTGTTGAATATTGTTAAGATGATCTTAATGATGTAGGCAATCAAAGTTTTGCAACAAGGTCATTGATGCAGTAAACAGTATTCATCCTGTGTCTCCTGAGGGTGAAGGATCCTTTTGTCTAACTTTTCAAACAGTGTTTTTTGTTTCTTCTTTTGCTGTCTCACCTGAGCTTTACATATCATAATGCATCAGGTAAAGTTATTCCCCTATCATAGCATCTGTGCTGAGGGATCCATATTTTAAAATACAATTGTTGGGGGGGGGGGGGGGAGAATGGAGGTTGGGACAATAAAATAATGCTCCTCTCATATTAGCTTGACAGCCTTAATTATGTTCATCCACTTTACAGGAATCTTCATCTTTTGTGAGATATTCACATCTGTTACGTTGACATATAGCCATATACTACAGTGGAACTCGGATATTACAAAATCGGATGTTGCGAAATTTCGGTAATAAAGAAAAGAATAATTATGCAGTCCCGTTTTGTTTCTTTATTCTTTCTTCTAATAAAATCTCGAAATTTGCAAAATACCAATCCCCTCAATCTCGCTTATAAAGAAAACATTCTCCCAGAAGTGACGAGTAAAATCACATGGCAGCGTGCCGAAGATGGTTAAACAGCGCATGCGACCAGCTTTTTGTTTGTTCAACCACTCCTTAAAAATGCCCACCGGCTCTGATTATGCAGTGATGGCTAAAGGCGAGACAGCATTTGCATGATCCTTATGCAACAGGCTAGGCCCGGGTTAAACAACCTGCGGCGGGGGTGATGTTTCTTTGTCCACACATGTGGAAGTAAAGAGGTTTGGACAGGGCATGCGTGGTGGGGGAGACAAGGAATAATCTTTACCATGTTAAGGAATGTTCTGCGATGTCACAGATCTAACATGCACAGACAATGGTCTGGGAGTGGCCATCAATTAAATCACGTTTAATGTTTAGCCTACACACTGCAGCACATTACTCTAGCTTTCAGCACAGAGTAAAACTTATTGTTCAGCAGCCTTGCAGTTTCAATATTTCATTGTTTAAAAAAATTGTTATTGTTAGACATTTTTCTGTGCAAAATGTATGCACAGACTTTGTAAGGGGACGCTTATCAGGGGAAATGATTCATAGTGATGATGAGTCAATGTATAGATCACCCCCTTTTTTTAATGGTCTCTTGGATATGAAGAAATTCTGATATTAAGAAATAAAAATCCTGGTCCCTTGGATTTCTTAATATCCGAGTTCCACTGCATCGATTAAAAAAAAAATCCTAAAATATTAATGAAAAAAATTACATTTGTTTCAAATTATAGTAAGTGAAAAAATTGAATTTGCTGTTTAAGGGAAGGTGCAGGAGGTGATTTTTTTAACGCTTGAACTAGGGATTTTCTATGTTTCAAATTTGGATATAGCATGTCCAAATTAAATGAACCATGTGGAAAAGTTTTTAGTTTTGCATCCCGCTGCCATGACAACACCGTCTTATTGGATTTTGTGTTTTGAAAATTAACTATTCTCAGAAGCCTAAGACTCCTAGAGTATTGAATGGTATCATTTAAAGTTTTGCACATAAATAATGTAACTCTATGTTAAAGATAATATGCATTTGTTTTTTGTTTATAGCCATATACAATTTGTTATAAATTTTTGAAATATGTATACTGACTTATGTAAATTTTTGCAATTTTCCACCAAATCTCCAATTTTCCTTCAAAACCAGAAATAAAATTCAGAAATACGGATGTATATTATTAAAACACATACTATGGAAAATGTATATTCAAAATCTGAGGTCAGATGGTTCAGAAATAAAAAAAAAAAGCCCTAGGGAAAAATGTGAAGAAAACATAGATATTGAGAAAATCGCAATTGAATTCTCATAATATCTCTATACAGTCTTTCAATGGAGCCCTGTTGGTGCCGTTTTGGGACATAAAGCATATGTTTCTGGTCCCTTCTGTTATTTTTCTGGTATTATAAGAGGTCAAAGTGTCTCCAAATAGCAAAATCCAAATTTGGATATTTTAGTCCCAAAACCTGATTTTCAGGACCAGCACCCCCCCCCCCCCCCCCAAAAAGAAAGTTATAACAAAAATACAGAAGATGACCCATATTATACCACAATCAAAGTCTCTATGATGATACAGAGTTGGAAAGTGTCAGAATAAAAAATGTCCCGACACTAATACGCTAGTCATTGACACTAATATGCTACTGTCAAGTATAAAGTATGTTCTACTTTTGTTGCAGGCAGCTCAAAATATGGCAAAAAAGTTAGTCAATCAACAAACAAATGAAAATACTTAGAAGTGGACATGACAATTAAACACTGTGGACATGAATATAAAACAAATTAAAAAGGATTCGTGTGGAAATGAATTGCCGCTTTTTTCTTACCCTGTAGTTTGTGACTATGTCAAGGGCCAAACTGCGGGTGAGAGTAATCAGTCCTGAGTCTTCATCTATTTGAAAGTAACTGGGAGCTGTATCCAAACCGATGATTGAATACTTCACTGGATCAAGGGTGTTGCCCTGAGGAAGATAAACACAAAACAGCTCTCATAGTCATTGTCATATTAATTAAAAACATATGAGTTATTAAAAAGATATTTCTATATCATATTCAAATCAAGTAGAGTACATTCATAAGACATTAACACATGAATCATAAAAAAATATTTTTAAAAATACATCAACTCATGATGATACAAATAACAATATGGCCTATCAATAAAAACATGAATACCTCTAAGCATCTTTCATAGATAATCTCAAGGCCTATTTTTAAAAAAACTTGTTGATGTTCATTAAACATATCTTAAAATGTTCTTTATCTTAGAATCTACTTTATATCTAACAAGTCTGTATATGCAGTAGCCCTCTATAGACTGGATCATGTCTGATGCTAAACTGTGAAATAGGATTGAGAACCCCTTGTCTACATGATAAAAATTCATGATCTAATTCATGCTTACCTGATTATCCCCATCAATAGCTAGAACTGTAAAAATGTTATCACCAGCAGTGGCTGTCTGTGAAATGGTGCGGGAATAAGGCTCATTGATGAAAACAGGCGGATTCCTGTTCCGCAGAACATTGACAATCACAAGGGCTGGGAAAACTGATGATCTGGATGGAATACCTCTGTCTCTGGCCTCAACTGTGAGCTGGTGAATCCGGGAAAATACAAGTTGGCAAATGATACTTTACTTCCAAGTGATTAAGGATATATCCAGTGGCTCAATAAAGAGTTCTGAAGTGCAGTAAAGATCAGTTTTCTCTGAAATCATATTTTGCTTTTTCTTGACATCTGAAGGCTATGAGTAAACTGAACAAACAATGTTTTACATAATTTCACAAGAGGCTGATTAGATTTTATAATACATTGCTCTTAATTATAAAATATCTTAAATAAACAAATGATATTTATGTAATACAAAAACTACTCTAGAATGGTGGGAGTGTCATTTCTACCGTTCAAGAACTGTGAACTGAAACAATTGAAGTTTGCATCATGCAAGAGCAAGAGGAGATTGTAATCTTTTGATAATCGTAAGTCTGAATCAAGTTATTTATAATTATCGTGGTCTCCGCCTAAGAACACAGTCGCTGGAGACAAAAAAAGCGGGTTCTTAGGCAGATGGGTTTTTAGGCGGATTGATAAATTATGCAACCCGTCTGACCACAGATTGTTTGCACTACTATGATTAGTTGATCAATACCGTTAGTTAAAGATTTATCTATGTGAATAAGTACAGCCTTCTTCCCTGTGTGTGTTATAATTAGATCTAAAATTTCCTGATCTTTTTTTTAGCGTATAATTACATCTGTACTACCCAGTGTTTAAACGTCGGGTGAGTTTTCACATAACGGTATCATTATTAAAAACATGACATTGCTATGCTAATCTAAGGATAATCACATGAATGACTCTAGTATTTACAGACCAACCAAAGTAGCAAAACAATTGACTAGTCAGGAGGCTAAACTTACTCCTCCTTATCCACAGAGCCAATTACAGGTGCTGTCCCGTGTGTTGTCAAACAAAGGTTTCTAGTTAGTCCACAATGTAGCCTGATTATGCAATCATCCATCAACCATCACTTCCACTCCTTTGTCTACCTGTTCTCTCCACCCCTGTTCCCATTTTACTGCACATCTACCTCTGTGCATTTCTCTCAAGTGGACAGTATGATGTGAAATTACGCCATAAGTACTCACATGTCTTGGCCCGACACCGGGCTTTTAGGCGGATATTTTATTTGGGAGTGGGTTCTTAGAAGGGTAAATTATAGAGAAAACATTCCGTTTTGCATCAGGGGTGAATCGGGCTCTTAGGCGGAGGGTTCTTAGACAGAGACCACTGTACTAGAAGAAAACCCCAGTCCTTCGTGGGAGATGTTTTAAACAACTATGAGTCAAATCAAAACTACCCTACGACTCAAAGTATAAGGCAAGAGTGCACACCTTGATGTTGGTATTTTGGATGATGAAACTGAATGTTACTCAAAGAAAAGGTGTTTGGTTGAATATGTCATTCTGTCAAACATACAATTCGGATTAAACACTCTTATTGCATTTTTAGAACAACATCAAACATAGTAAGCTTTTTTCAGCTTTATGTAAATAGAAACATAAATCATTATGCAACAATGTTATGTTATCCAAATATATATGGATATATTCAGTGGTTTTCGAGTCCATAAGCCTTTTATAGATTTTGTTGCAGATTTATAGTATAGATGTACATCGCACAACACAGCAGATACCCAATTTCCTTTATTTAACTTGCACTAAATGGTAAAGAAGAAGTTACAGATACTATTTGTGGAAATATCCATACTGTTTAGCAGTGACTGAGTAGCTGGCGAGTTGCTGGCTTCACAGATGCTGAGCCAAGCATTCAACATTATGTTTCAGTCATTATCATATCTTCAGCCAACAAGTACTTACATTGTACTGATTCAGTCTGTTACTATCACTTGTGAGAGAGGTTCTCACACTAATTTCACCAGTGACCTCGTTCACTTGGAAATATTCCAGACCCAATGCACTGCCAGTCAGAACATAGTACACAGTGTTCTGTGGTGCCTGAAACAAAATGAAACAAAAATGTTATTTATACTGAAGTCTGACTTTAATTCTTTTTTTGTATAGAATTTCATTTCAGTTTTTTTTTCTTTTACCTTTCACTTCAGTACATGCTAAGGAAAGGCAAGATTGTTTCCCTACCCTTCCTTTCTCTCCATTACTCCAACTAAGTGGAAACTTTGTCATTCATTTACAATAAAGATGAGTATTTACGAAATTATTACCCTTAATCACCATCCACTTCATGTTCATAATTAAACATTTCAAAAGTATTTCACAAGCACACTTTGATGGTGGTTGCTCTACTTGATCTTTCATGTAAAGAACTGCAAGTTCATGTGTTTGATGTGATAGTTATCTTTATCAATATAAACATTACCATTATGACTCTAAACTGACTGATTTTTTTATAAAATGACTTTGCTATATCCAAAGTCAGATAGGAGCACGAATGTCATCAAAACTTTAGTGGAAATTTATGCTAGCAACAGAATCACTTTATTCCCTTGACAATTAGTTTACAAAAATCTAGTGACTAGATTACCTTGGTATCATCATCTGTTGCAGTAACAGAAATGATGGGGATGCCAAATACTTGAGTCTCCAAAATGTTAGCAGTGTAGACGTTGTTGGTAAACTGGGGTGCAAAGAAGTTTCTGAGGATATTCACACGCACAACGACAGATGCACTGCGAGCTGGTGATCCATTGTCACTGGCAATGATACGCACCTGTGGAACACAGCCAAGATTGACGCTTCTATCATTGTACCTGTGCATAGTTTGTGAGTTGTTGAGACAAAAGACTTATAATTAAATGAATAATCTCTATGAATAGTGAGCACTGGGAGTTATGACAAGAAGAGACTGAGGGAAGGAGCAGAATAGGATAGAAAAAGACTACATTTTGTCATTGCCTACAAAAAATATGTGCATATCACACATAACCACCCACACATATGCTCAGACAAGCTTTTAAACATCATACATCCACATGTGTATTTACACAATCATAAAATTATAGAATATACTTGTTCACCATCTGCACCATCTTTCAAGCACTTCAAAGTTACAAAATGAAACACTCTAATGAGGGTTACTGGGCAAAACTATATCCTGCTGCTGACATGAATACAGCATGAAATAATCCGGGTTTTCTCATGTAAAAAGCCTGGCAAATAGCATTCTCCTTGTATTCAGCATAAACATTTCAATGTCAGTGATTCAATGACTAAAGAGAAAAGGACTAAAAACAAATCTATTTCTGTCTGCCACCAGCTTCTTAGTAGGGTAAATTAGCGTTATGCCTCTGCAAATTAGGGTTGAAAGCACTATTTTTCACACAGACATGCCTGAGACTAACAATAACAACTTATGATACAGCACCACCTCGACAAATAACCCAAAAGTTGATTTTGAAGGCCTTTAATATTTCCCTATATAATACCAAGGGACATAATCGAGAAAATAATTGTCCTTACTATTATTTTCAAGCGAAAAATGCACGAGGTTCCTTTATGATAGGGCTATTTTGAAGTCTCGAAAAGTAAAAATTTAAATACAGATAAATATTTGAGGAATGCAACAATATGACAGATCAGAAAAATCAAAGTGAAAGTTAATTTCAACTCAGTTATTTGTGTTACTCAATTCCATTCTCTAGGGTATTTTATCTCTCTCTCACCCTGTCTTGTCCTCTGTATTTCTCTATTTCTTTCCCTCCTCGCCTCTATTTTTTTTTTGATAGTC
>JBCEWB010226834.1:0-23924 GCA_039654565.1 Peronia peronii
GGTTGGGGGGGGAAAAAGTCGGGAAAAAAGGAGAACCCCCCCCCCCCCCCCCCCGAGAAAAAGAAAGGCCAGTATTGAGTCTTTCCAACGGAATGCATGTCTGTCTCTACTTTAGTCGTACAGGTTTGCCTCTTATATTATATGCCAATCCACTATTTCTTGAAACTGTTAGTTTCATCATTTCATTTTTTCCTTTATTATGTATTTGTGATTCTTTTCTTTTTCTTTTTTTTTTTTGTCTCCCCATTTTATTTTTGACTAACCACTTCAAATTTTGTCAGTTCTTTTTTTTTTTTAGCTCAGTGCTAGAAAATGATGTAAATATATTTCTAACATCAGAAGGATCAAATAAATATACATATAGCATATTCCACTGAAATGTACAAATAACAGATACAGTGATATGATTACATGTAGATTGAAAAATGAATAGACCGTCTGCATAGATGATAAGAGTCTTATTATTATTATTATAATATTTGTATTGTTTTGTTAAAAAAAATAGGTGGCACCCAATTTGAGCCATTTTGAAAATGAACCATTTTGACCATCAGCCAAATTATCTGTCTCTGCAAAATACAAGAGATCTAAGACAAGCATTGTAAAGAAATAAAAAAAATTACTTTTGTCTTGACATTGAAGCATGATTAATGGAAATTCAGAAAAATTCATCTTATCATGAAAGTGTCTTTGTATCATTGTGGTAATTTTTTTCATAATTTCTTTTTTCACATACTTGAAATAACAGGGTCAAAAGTATTTTTTTTTGTTTTTTTCTCTACAATGCTTGTCTTAGAATTCTGGTACATGTATTTGTAAAAGGGAAGTAATCTAGCTGGCTGTAAAAATGGCTCTTTGGATTTATCTGATTGTGCGGTCAGACCCACAGTGGATATGTTTTATATTGATATGTGATCATCTGTGCATGCAAGCTGTCATCATTCACAGTAGCGGCGGGATAGGAATAGGTAGAGGTAATTTACTGTTATAACGTTTGCATCTGGTTGATCAACACAAGCTAAAAGTGTATCGTTTTTGACATAGGTTGATCATATTGAACCGCAGTATGTAGTAAATAATCCACTCATGGAATTATCTGTATGTGTACATGTATAACACTTTTACTCTTTGCTAACCTGGAAATATAGTATTTGTTTATTAATATCTTTTATGTAAACCTTAATATTTTTAGGAAACTGTAGTGTACTGGTCATTGTAAAAACCACTCATATCTCGCATTTTGTATGAAGATGAAGGTTTTCCAATGGGACACATAAGTCTGATGTTAAAGTTTTCATGTTTAAGCCTATTGCAGTGTGAATTCCAGAGCCACTGGAAACAAAAATGTGATGCGTCATGACGGTTCGGTCCACAAGGTACATTTTGGGCAAATTGAGGTATTGATACAGTGTGAAAGAGTGATGTCTTGGCTATCCTTTGACACCAGTTTCATTGCTCAGTGACGTTATTTGACGGAGTTATGAGCATCTAAAGCTATTGCATGCAGTTGTGGAAAGAATTCAAAATTCTGAGAAATTTGCTTTCAAAGTTTTGCATTATATCTCCTTAGCAACGGACCCTACATTTTTAAAGGTGATTTTTACCTACTTTTTGAGTTTAATTCCATGTTTTGATACGGTTACATGATGCAGTGATGCTTAAAGAATAGGTTGGTGCAAAAATCCAAAATTCAACCATTTGACCCTGTGTACCTTTTCGACCGAACCGCCGTAGTGAATCACAAATGAGTGCACAGTGATCTTTTAGTTATCGCGGGAATTCCCTTCCAGAATCCCCTGCAGCTGGTGAAAATTCGTGAAATAGACGCTACCTATTTATTGTATCATTTTTATTTAGTGTAAACCTTTTTAAATCTTCTCCACCCTCTTATTAAACCTCTCATGTTCTTGTAAACCTTTCCTACAGTCTAAAATATTTTCTACACTCTTAGACATACTTTTATATATAGTGTTTACATGTATTTTTCCACAACAATAATTTGTATCGAGCTGCAGAAACCCATAATACAATAAAGCATCAAGTGATATAAATTGAGATATAATGTATACAAAAATCCGCAGTGTATCGAGATCGTGAAAGGTCAACCACACAATGGTGAGGGATTACTCTGCTTGACTTTAGTGAGAAAATAATTCAGCTAAACTTTTCTGTGCTGAGATGTTCAGGTTGAAAAGTTAACATCTGTCATCCACTTGTTTCCAAAACAAAATCTTTAATATTCAATTCATTTCCTGTGACATACATCAACGGTAGCGGTTGCAAAGTCTGAAATTAGGTCAAGTTATATTTGTCTTAAGGAGGAGTGCGGGTCCTGAAAATGGACTTTTATGATCAAGATACATGTATCAAAGTTGAGGTTTTGCTGTTTTTAGACTCTTTGACCTCCTCTGATATGACCTTGCTGAATCCAAATGTGAAACTGAAAGCCCAAGTCCAACCATTTGAAAAATCACTCTCGGGACCTGCATCCCCCTCCCCACCCCGTGAAATATTCTGTGGAAACAATCTTGTATCATTCCTTTATATGGTGCAAATTGACAGGCAGGAAACTACGATATATGGTATTGCCGCAAAGTGTCCATGTCTGTTTCTCAGCATGCTTGACCCATGCACACTATCTCACTACCGAAAGCAAAGTGACGGAAACCAAATTTTTCTGTTTTTCTTGAAAGAAGTAATTTCCCATAAACACAGTTTGCAACTGTTGCTCTCGACATGTACTAATCTCATTTGGGCCCATACCACTATGTATCAATTATATCATTGTGGCTGGGAGTACATGAAGTACATTCAGTCCACCGTAGTGGGAATTGACTCGGAGATGAGACTGTGACAGACAGTTGTGATCCTTTGTCTGTTGTTTATATATCACCTTAACCCTTTGAACCCTGTTCACTAGTGCCTGAAAAACACCTGCCCCTGGGCCGAGAACACAGATTTCTAGTTTCATGTTGAATATCTTTTGTAAACAGAAGCCCCAAACACAATCATGGGTGCGGACATTTGTAATCTCCGTAGTCATAAATGTCCTTAATTGTAGTGGACACGTAGGACTGGAGAAAGTGTGTCAGCCCGGTGTACCGGGCTGTGGGGTATCTGACACTGGAAAATCTGCCCGGTGTACCGGGCTGTAGGGTTCAACAGGTTAAACACTTCGGAGAGATTATAGCAGTGGTTCCCAACATTTTTGCGCTTGCGACCCCCGAACCGAAAGCTTGAAACCCACGCAACCCCCTGCTGTCAGCCGCATCATTTACATTTTATTTTCCATGATGGAGAGGAAAAGAAACACTGAAATTATAACAAAAAAATATATAGGACCATAAAAAATGTAACTGATGAGTTGAAATTCATTTTATCCCAAACCACTTCTAGCAAGGCCGTGCCGCCCCTGTGATATGTAAGTTCACAATTTTATAAAAGGTCAAAATAAGATAAAAACCTGCGAGCAAGAGAAAGGAAAAGTTCGATTGAAAAAGCGTTGAAGGTAATGATGTTTGTTTGTTTGTGTTGGGGTTTAACAGCACATCAGCACAATCACGGCTGTATTGTGCCAAACATGGTGAGATACGTTTACACGTCAAGAAGATGAGAGGAAGACAGGAGCAAGGAGACAGAGAAGAGATGTCACCCCTGGAATGTCAAGAATAGCATTCCATGGGAGACATTCCACCGATAGCGGGTTTTCCCCACCTGCAGGTGGGAACCAAAGAACGTACTTATATACCCCGGGCCAGATGGGGGGAGGTGATGATATAAACAACGGCCAAAGGGTCCATGACCTTCTGTCACACTCTCACATATGATCAGAAGGAGAAATTTGGTGAGAGCTGGAATGAATTTATTTTCAATCCAGTCTCTTGTGTTTTTTCAGCAGAGAGAGAGAGAGAGATCAAAATGTGACAGTGCTGAGCACTGATACAGATCGAGATAACCACCAGGAAGGAGGTTGAAAGACGAAATAAACCAACTGATACAGTTGTTACAGTATCTGTAGTGCTTGGCACCGGTGCAGTATCTGTATTCTGCATGCTTGGTACACTGTACTGTGTACATTATCAGCAATGGTTAGCATCCATATTGTATCTGCATGCTTGGCACCAGTACAATTTATGCAGTGCTTGGCACCACTATAGTATCTGCAATGCTTGGCATTGGTACAGCATATGCAGTGCTTAGCACTGGTACAGCATCTGCAATGCTTGGCACCAGTACAGCTTGGCTTGGCCCCGGGATAGTGTCTACAGTGCTTGGCATTGGTATGGTATATGCAGTGCATAGTACCAATACAGTTTGTCCAGTGCTTGGCACTGGAACGATATCTGCAGTACTTTAAACTTATTAAAGTTACAAAATATTCTTTCTGGCTGATCCCATGATGCAATGTATTGTTGTGAGCAAAGACCTGAACATTGTGTCCGAGAAATTCTTAAGTGGATAAAGCCAATTACTGATGCAACGAGAATGGTGATGACTTTGGGACTAGCGCCCATGATTGCTGTAGCCAAAAAATGGACATGTACTTTTATCCATTGACAGAGTATTATTAAATATTTTTATCACATTGATTTACTCAACCTCAGTATTTAGTTTTTGTTTGTTTGTTTTTTTGTTCAAACCTTAAGATCTTGTGATGTGTGTACATTTTTGTCACATTCATTATCACTGGCTCAATTAAATTTCATGTGAAATTGAAATGTGTGTGATCTCATTTCTTTGCTGCCATTTGTTGCCTGTGTTATGCCCATATTTCAGATATATGAGAAGGGGAAATAGAAATGGATCTGAGTGATCAGGATTCATATTTTTAGATAACAGAGTTTTTAGTTCAGCCTGTGTTTTGGCATTAATGAAACTGGACTTTGAGCATACGTGTATTTCTATTTGCAATGTGGCACGATGAAATCAGGGTCTCATCAAATTTTGAGCATATGGAGTTATTGCTATCACTGTGAAGGTTATTCATTCCCCTTTCTGTGTGTGAAAAAATTTTTGTTCTACCTTGACAAAAAGCCGAGATATTGGCAGTTGAAGGCAATAGGGGTGACTGTTGCTGCAGCTGAATGTAGTGAGAAAATGGCCGATCACTTTTGTTAATCCTTCTTAATGCTTATTAGGCATGCCATTAAATTACAATTTTTGGGCTTATACTCAGTCTATTGCAGCAAATTCAACTCTGAAATGTATTCTTAGATTGATATAGAAGGGATCTGTGAAGAAAAGACAAATTGCGCTAAAAATTCATTCACTGTTGCAAAACGTGATTTCTTCGGTAACCTCAATTTGATGAGTTCCTGATTTCATTGCGTCGCGTCTCATTTGTGTTTTAGCCACTTCTTTGTAAAGAAAAGTGAACGACAGACTAGGTAATATAAGGTGAGATCTAGCCTTGTAGATGTGACAGATTGAAACAAACAAAAACGACATTACCAGTTGTATTGCCATTTCTCTTAGTCAGTAACAAGACTGAAAGCCTGGGAATTCTGGCAGTAAACTTGACAAACAGGTTGAACAGAACCTGATATTAATGAAAGGATGTTTATCGGCAGAAATGTTCAAATGACCCCATGTAATTTCAGCATTACACTTCCAGAATGTGAAAAACAAGAAGAAATTTCTTGCTGTACCGAGAGGATCACTATTTGAATCTTGTGTGAAATCATTGTTTCTACATGAAATAAAATAAAAAAAACTTGCCAGTTAATGTACCAAGATATAAAATAAAAGCAGATAATTTCAGACTTGCATCAGCTGTTGTTTCACCCTTACAGTGTTAACAGATAAAACTTACACATATACAAACAAGAGACAATCTCTCAAAATGTGCTTACATAGACAGCAGAAGGAAGAAAGACACTGCAGGGAGTGACACTCCCTGCATCTACACTAAACTTTGGTAATTTGAATCAATCTCTGCAAAATGAAAGTGGGTGTCCATGTATTGAACATATCATCGAGACACTGAGGTCACAAAGTGATAGGGAGGAGGAGAATAAGTGAAGAAGTGAACATTTTTCCTTGCAATTAACAACATTCAATACAACATTCTGACAAAACTACTACATGGATGCATTTTTTTTTTTTTTTTAAGCCTTTCAATCCCAAGAAAGTAGGATTATCTAAATATGGAATTTGGACATTTTGCCAGGACAGTGGCACTCCGCATACTCTTCATTTATTTTTAACTACAAGGGTTTTTTAACATGCGTAAGTACACATGGAACCTCTGAAATATAGCCTATACAGTTATATAGCCTTATCTGAGAAGGCTAGACATCGGGCTTCCCTACCCAGAAGCCAGCGTTGAGTCACTGAAAAATGGGGGTTTTCGATCTTTGTGTCCTTCCGGCCCCCAATGGAGGACCCGCGAGTCAATCCTGGCCACAAGCTCACCGACGTGAGTTGTCACCATGAAGCAGATGCCGAACCACATAACCACGGTGATCCCCTTACATATATGCATACCTAGGAACTTACACTATTATACTGGAGAATGGACTGATGATGTCACCTTAATGAAACACCCTGCATCTTCCGCGCCAACACTGGATGCCATAGTGTTAGTTACTATGCTTGACGTCCTTTACTATGCATGGAGTGCAGTCAATATATAGTAAATCTTTTCTAGTAAACAAACGGATTCATAATTTTTTTTTTTTAATTGGGAACTATATATTATATAGCAAGAACAGAATACAATCGACTTGCTATTCATGAGTTAATGAGAGTGTGAGTGTCATTTAGTCTTGACATAATAAACACCTTGTAACATAATAATAGCATTAACTAGTTTCTTGCCCTCATGGGCATGGCTCCACTTTCAGCATATGTAATGTCATCAGTCCGCTGTCCAGTATAATAAGTTTCTTGAAGCATACGCAGCCTGGCATGTGATCCCTAGATATAAGATGTTATACTACACCTTTCATCATCTGTGGACGGCCATTTTACACCATTCCTTCCTAGTCGACAAACAAGATATTCACGTGTCCTACACAAAAACCAGAGCAGACAACATGTCAGAGAAAAAAGTGATTTAATCGATCCATCAAAAAATAATAGCACTGGTTTCATTTGACATAATATACATATTCTTATACACGTACATATCTCCAGAACACTCAGAAATCCTGTAATATCACATGCATATATGGACATTGTACAGTTACATAGTAAAGGATCCTAAGGCCACACACACAGAGTTATAGAGCAAACATCAACTCCGTAATGAGACCTTCAGCCCACAGTCTGGATATACTTGTACTTGTTTAAATCAAATGCTGTCGATGGACTAGAGGTTGGGCTGTTGGACTCGAAACCTAAAGTTCTGGGTTCGAATCCTAACTGGCCCCAACATTTTGCCCTTGGAAAAGACAATTTACACAAGTCCTGACTCGACCCAGGTCTAAATGGATACCTGAATATAAACTGTGAGTGATATAGCTAGACTGATAAGGTCTAGAGTGCCTGACTGATAGTCATCTTGAACGCTTCCCTGGAAGCTAAGAACATCTGTGGGTGTCTCTATTGGGTGTGTCGGGATAATAATAGATTATAAAGTGTGCGCTGCATGGAGATAAGCTCTATATGGATTGGCCCTATATGGATAGGCCCTATATCAATACTGTATCATTAAAGTTGCTGTTAGATGTACTTGCTAAGAAATCATCAGGAACCAAAAGAATCACACTTGAGACAGAACCTTTACCCTGTGCTTAATGTTGTACTGCTACCTTGGCCATATCCTATAGGCCTCATTGTCACTCCTACACAATCATGGCGTAAGTCATAATTCAGCACTTTTAAGATAGCGACAAAAACAAAAACTTATTACAACCCAAGATGTTAGTATTTTGACATAAGTTTCACTTGTGCCATTATCTCAGAGCAGTAATAATAGTGTTATCTTGCAAGAAGTGACACTTAATTTCACATATCTAACAGTGGGTGCTTTCCTACTCTCAGGTCTCATTCACTTGCATCCACCTTCGAAATTTATCCTACAAATTTCATACTGTTATACCTGTGATCCAAGATTTTACCTTTCTCAGGTTTGAACTTTTTTTGCACACAGATTGTTACAAAGGCACACTTGAAATCACTTTCTTTCCTACCCCTGTTCAAAATGCTAAGAGTTAAATATTTTTCTTGTGACATCAACAACAACTACATCCCTCACCATCTGTGTCTAATGGAGTCTACGATAACCCTCCTTTTTAATGCAGCAAAGTACAGTAGGTACTTCTTGACATAGGGCTTTTGTAAAACTCCACAATGTACAGGAATGCACATCAAGTCATCCACTTCTCGGATGGTCGTATCATTACGTACAACGTGGCATGAGATCAAAATATATTTGAGAAGTATTTGTTAAGATTCAGGCAAAAGCACCTAAATGACTACTCATCAGTTCATAAGAATGAGAGACAGCTGTCAATGCACTACTTTTGTGGGAACGTGCATATTGAAGATGGTCGGACACAGCAAAAAAAACAAATTTCACATTTTGTGATATGGGCAACAATAAGCGTGTGTTGAAATAAGACTTATCAACATAAACACAAAAAATGCATAAAGAATGTCAATGATCTCTAACTTTGGCTGAGAGTTTCAATTATAATTCTGTGAACTGAAAAAATTATAATGTAACTGGTGAAACTGGGCTGTCCTATGCGAGCAATTGCTAAAAATGACTGACTTCACACAAATCTAAATCTTGTCTTGGATGTGATCCATTTGTACTGCAAAGATTAGATCTACTGGTATGTCTCAGGGACAAAAAAACTTGTTTTTCTTTTCTGTGGAAGCATCAGACAATTTATGCAAAGTAGACAATTCAGGCATGTTTGTGGTCCCCATTTCATGAGTCCAATGGACTCGGACAATAGACTCTGCGACACAACCCTTGCTGGAATTCAGCATCAGAACAGTCATAATTTTTTCAGAAACTGAATAAATAGGCACACATTTAAGACATGCACAGCTGTTTAATCATACAAAAAGCATAAAAGTGAATTTAATAAATAAAAGACAATGAAAATAACAAATACAAAATTTCTGTAATTCGCTAAATTGAAGTGTAATTATTTGCTGCTCACATTGTCATACAATCTGGTGTATAATGGACCACTCATGAAAAAATAAGCATCAGGTTTCTGTCATATGGCATCAGATAGAACAGCACTAGGCCTCCTCCGACAGCATGGGAAAAATACACCGAGTTCCTGAACAAAGCCCGAGGACAACCCACAAGAAAAAAATACACATTGCAAATCAACTAAGTGGACAAAGTCACAACAGATGAAGCAAGAAGGAGCAGAGTCTGATGTGGAATTTTTTTTCAGCAGCATGAAGACAACTGTGGACGGTTTTGAAAAATGGCAAAGCTGCATCCGAAGATCATGGGAAGCTCAAGTACAAACACAGCTAGACACGATGAAAACAGGCTCTTGTCAAATTTTTAGCATATGGAGTTATTGGTATCGCTGTGAAGATTATTCATTTCCCTTTGTGTGAGTAAATAATTTTTGTTCTACCTTAAGTAAAAGTCGAGGCATTTTTAATTGAAGATGATGAGGGCGACCTCTTCCTGCAGCTGAATTTAGTGAGAAAATGGTGGATCACTTTTGTTGATCATTATCAATCCTCATTAGATCATGCCACTAAATTGCAATTTTTCGGCTTTTACTCAATCTGTTTCAGCAAATTTAACTCTGATATGCATTTTTCAATTTGATGAAGAAAGATTCAGTGAAGAAAAAAAATTGCGTTAAAAATTCATTCATTGTTGAAAAACAATGATTTCTCCAATCGCCTCAATTTGACGAGAGCCTGATTTCATCATACTGCGTTACATATGTTTATATCTGTGGTGGCTTTCAAAAATCGGATACAAGTCAGGAAACTATTTTCTAGACACGGGACAAAGTAACATCAAATCAGACTCAATCCTTGGTCAAAATGATATGAATTACATTCAACAAACATTCTCCTAACCAACTTGAAAATGATTTGCAAATAGCATCTTACAACTATTTAATTTTATATTTTTCTATGTGACAAAGTAAATGATAAAGATTAATCAAATATTCTAAAACCCCCAAATGAGTTTCAGTTTTCAGTCACTTTTTAATTTTTTTTCAGACTGCAAAATGTTTGAGTCTGCCCCTCTATATGACCCCTCCCCTCCCCAATATTTTTTTTTTTTACATAAGCTTGGCTTTTATTGAATGCCTCATTTTTTTATATATACATATGTGTGTACATTTAGTCAGTATTCTGAGATAAAAAAGTAAACATTAAAAACTGTCAATTTCTTTCATCCAAGCTTACTCTTATTTCAAATATCACACATGTACAATTATGGATTTTTTAAAGTATAAGACAAAAAGAGAAACTCTGTGGAATGATCTGTCCTGCATGCTTCGGCTTTTGGCACAAGAAAGTCATACCAGGTTTAATTAAGTGGTCGACTGAAATCAGAAAGACTTATGACCCCTCTATCCACAAGTCCTGTGTCGCTCAAATCTCACTTTGAATACCTGTCACTATCTTAGTTGTGTTCCCAGCCATAAGCAAATTGAAAACTCTGTTAATATAGCAAATATTGTCTTATATATAGCAAATATGGAAACATCTACAAAATATAGAATGATAGTTCTCCCCCTGAATAATCACCATCATATCAATGAGGTATTGAAACAGTAATTCACTTCAGACAGTCAGAACGATAACAAGACATGACAAACGTTGTCAGAATGTATTCCTAATAACAACAATGAGATAACATCTACTTACAGAGATTATTATCATCATCAACAAAAACAGACAGCAGAGACATTATCAGCTTAAAAAAAACTTGGCCAGTGAGATTTTTATTAAGAAATGTACACTGTTATTGTCACGACGGCATACAGATGATCTTTCAGCATATCTCCCCTCTTCTGATGAGAAAATATGCTTATGCAGAAAATCAGATTTTATAGGAGAGCCAAAAAAAGGATCAACCTGTTACCTTTTTTTTTTATTATTATTTTATTATGGTCGATACAAGAATCATAACGCACAAAAATGTGATGCAATGATAAAGGTAGCGCTTCTGACTCAGTCACAGGAACTGTGATATTTAACAATACTGTTATTGCTTGAGACATCATTGACCTTTCAATGTTTATCCAATGGTATATTATGAAGTTACTTCACATCATCTGCTTTCACTCAGCCACCGCCTACAGGTCAGTGATTGTGTTGATATTGTGCACCGACAGAAATACCATAATTATGAAATGCATTGTAATACAGGTTAAATGGGGAAGAAGTCCAGATTCTCTGTTACTCGGTAAACAACAATTCAAAATGTATATGAAAAAAGTTGATAAAATCCGTATTTTCCAAGATACAGACATGGAATCAAGAACAAAAGATGCAGTCTGACACTGGAAATTCTGTGAATGACAAAAACCTAACTTTACCTTGATATGCATAGGCGATGTTCTGTCAAAAGGCAGGCAGGTTTAGAGCCATCAGTAATGTAGAGACAGAAGCGAAATGATTGAATCTTGATCAGGGTGTCAATCATTACACATCTGATACAAACTTACATCTTCCATAAAATATGTCGGCTAGACTCACAGCAATTCCCCCCCCCCAGATTTTTTCACTACTACATCCATAGTCACCAGCTTAAAAACACTTTTCTCTTGTCTAGGTTAACTATGCTCACACTTTGTAGTTGATCATTTTGGTTCAATCAAGTCTGCAGTAAAGAGCCAAAAGTTCTGGTCACAATGTGAAGACTAAGACATAGTGGCCAACAGCAAGAACGGAAATTCCCTGTCCCAGGTTCACATTCACATCAGCATGAGCTCATTGACTCACAGCAGCACTGACATTTCAAACTTCACAACACAAACGAGGAGTGGAATCACATAAGGTACTAACTCAATTTTTTTTGTTTTTTTTTCAACATTATGCTCTCAGTCAGATTTACATAAGGCCAGATTATTTTGTGTCGCTTATTCCTTCATTGTCCAGCAAAAACAACAAAACTACACATAAAGTACATCCAAAGTCTATCTTTCATCAAAACCAAAACACAGATGAGGAAATCATAACATTTTAACTCACTGAAGACGAGCTTGTTTTGAGTTTGGATACACTGTAGATGCATTTTCAGAGGAATTTCAAAAATTAATAAACACACTTTTCATAGTCCCACATCAACCATTTCAACACACGTGACAGTACTAAATCAACACAGTCTGATACAGAAAACAGAAATGGATTATGTCACATAGTTGCTTTTTTGATGATTTTTTTAAAAATGGGTCAGATTTCGGGTTTCCTGAGAATTTGGGGAAAATATTGGAAAATGTAGATCTAGAATCTAGATCTAGCTGCGTTGTCCAATTGTCAGACAGCGACGGTTTCTACATCTCTGCCTGCTGTGCAGAAAAAAAGTTTCTCTAGATGTAAAAGCACTAGATATAAACAAGGAAGATGCTGGTGCTTTGCCTTCACCCTTCTTAGTATATGCCCATGATCAAACTCGACTACTGTTTTTTTTCCCTACGTTCACTTTGAAGTGACTTTCCTTGTTCTTCAAAAAACTAAAAAAGTTACCGACAGACTTCCGCCAAACTCAGTATGAAACGAAACAAATGGTGACTTTACGATAAGTGACGATTTCCGCGACATTTGTGGGAAATGGGTCAGTGTGAAAAAATGATAAATTCGATCCCACATAGGGTGCGGGAAACATCTCAACTGACCACCAGACTGTCCCGCACATGTTGCGGGAAACGTCATCAGTGAGTTGATACATGTCAAAATCTAGATCTAATTCCTTAGTGCCGTTTCTTTTGCATTTCCACGCCTCAAATATTGCATACAAATATAATTATATGGGCTGAGCTCTTTTGTACTGTACACTGTATTAATCACTATACATTCTTTCAAACATGCATTGCAATTTACTGCCAGGTAAAACAAAAAGACAAAGACACCGACTGAAATCAACCCAACATATTTATACAAGTTGGATCTGTCATCATGCAATTACAACACACATTTTGCTTCAAATGCCTGATCTTTTTATTAGATAGAGTTCATGTGGATTATTCATTTTCCTATGATGAAATTTTTTATATCTCAAAAAAGATAGGAAAATGTTTTAAGTTCTATGCTTTTACAATACATGCTTGCAGCAGGATCTGAAATTGAAGCACCCACAACAGAAAGTTGGGCATCAACAAAAAGTCTGTTTTCCTACTCAAGTAGGAAGTTTGAAAACCTGTTATCTTTCATATGAAACAAGCATGATGGTGCATTTGTCCTTTCCTTATACCTGGACAGTAAACATGTAAGCTTGAACCACAGAAAGCAGAAAGAACTGCTCCTCTCCATTATCACAGCTGTGCCAAATTGCTAGTGCCAACGTTTGCTTTGGGGTGGCGGAATGTTCCAGGTCAGCGTTTCTGCAGAGAAAAAACAACTATAGAAGTCCTCCGTTTTCAAAACAATACAAGCATTCAACTGTCTTATTTATAAGTTCAGATAAAGTCGTCATTTTCTTATGTTTCCGAAATAACCAACATGAATCTCATTAGCTTATTTTAGTCACTCTACAATCAATGTGTTACACAAATTAATTAAACCAACTTGTGAACAAAATCCCACAGTCTTCAAGCAAAATAACAAAAGCCCATGTCAGGTGGAATTCAATTTCACCGAAAAGAGAACAAATATTTTGTCATTAAATTAACTGCACTGGATGAAACGTGGGACTAATGACAGACAAAGATCCTTAATTTCTGAAGGGCCCTAGATACATATATAATCCTATTCCATTGTGAATTAACTTCTTGCTGCAGCTTGTGAAAGTCTTCTAACAGTTCAAACAACTGGATCCCAACAGACAGACGTCTGTTTTAGATCAGCCAAAGGGAATTCCCTATGTCTTGCGCTTTTGCCCTACCTGAGATGGAGGATTATGGTCCGGCTTTAGCCTCAGTTCTGGACTGAATAGCTGGTCACGTCGTCGGCTCCTGGCTGGGGCATTCTGACCTCCGTCCTCCTGACTTGACTGACTCTGGTTTGCTGACGGTTTGCTAGAACTGACCAACAGGACAATAAGAAGACGAATTGAGGACGATATGTAAAAGAAAAGTTTATTCAAAACCACAATTTCAGAAAAGAAGATTTATGTGTGTCAATTACTTCATCTATGATTGCTGAAACATAATACATAAATAATGGTAACTTTGTTTTTTTCCTCTGGTCTAATGAAGTTAATACATAAAGTTAACGAAAAGTTTATGGAATAGCAACATGACAAAGCTACAGTCCATCCTGACAAGAGCAAGTTCAGACTTTCCATTCTAAATCAAATTCATCACTCAGTTAACCCTTCAAGTGTTTACGACCAATTTGATCGGCTGTAAATTTCATTTTGTGGTGTTACGACCAATTTAATCGGCTGTATTGTGATTCATTATTAGGTTAATGAGTCAAGTTCAAGGTCAATATATGTCAACAAATAGGAAAAAAACACAATTATGATGTTATAGTTCATTCATTCTACTTTCAGAAAAAGTATGGTTTTATGGCCCTTTACTTTATTTTGGTATGCCTGTTTCTAAGCATTTTCCAACGCATGGTAAAATCTTTGATTTCCCCTGACACCACAGACTGTTTATTAACGACACTTGGAGGGTTAAGGAAAAGAGTAACAGACAGCCTGAGAACATTTCTTCTGACATGTTAAGGTAGGTCGGGTGAAAATGTGCGAGTAACACATGGAATAGGTATAGCTGTTACTGTGTGTTCCCTTGACATGCACTCTGTTCCCTTAAATGTAGTTGGTGCCATATTAGAGCTTTCACTTACTTTCCTCGAATACACCTGGCAAAGTATTACTTTGTCTCCTTATCAAGATGAAAGGAAATTCAGTGATAAAGAGCCAACAAATATTGTGCTGTATTACCTTTTCTGTGACGTTCTACGACTTCCCTGATCTAGCTGTCGCTGGACTGTCCGACTGTCAACTCTGCTATGGAAAGTTTTCGGTTCAGCTGCAGAAAAGATGAAAAAAAAACTGCGCTAAAATTCAAATTACACTACACTCATTCAGGAATACTTCCTGAAAAAACATATATCTTGAAGCACATGGACACTGTGCCCACTGCACAGAATAACATTTAACAATAGACAGCATTTGTATGACACTTATTTCCCCTGCAGCATAGATTTCAAGCAGTTTACGATATATTATTCCCTCGGCATTAGATCAAACAGTGACAATAACAGTTGTTCTGAGCTCTATTGATGATTCAAAGCGGCTCCTTGTTAGACACCAAAATCCTTATCAATCCTATCAAATCTTAACTTTCAAATGACAACAACCAAAAAAAAAGAAGCCAGCAAAGACTTCGGGAACGAAGTCCATAACAAAAGTGTTCCCTGGTCAGAAATGTGTAAAAAAAATCTTGGCAGGAATTTTCCTTCAAAGTTTAAATTTAGTTTAACTCCATGGTCTTAGCCTGTGGGGTTCAGAATTTGGTCACTAGTTCCAGTTCCAGTTTTGAGTTTCGGTCCCTTTCGGCGTGCCCCGGAGGGGCGGTGCCATATCTGAGAACAGGCTCTTGTATTTGTATGTTAGACTCATTGGATTTTTGCATTTTGGCCTTTGCCGCCGCCCGCCTTCTGTTCGTCTTGGCGCTCAGTCTGATCTGCACACAACCAATCGTGACTCACTTCCGCCTTGTAAACGGTCGTGAAGGACGTGGAGTGGGATATGGGAGACCGTCCTTCAGTCTCCCTTCTGTCCGTTCCATGTATTTTAATTTCGTAGCTGGGCCACGCCCGCACTACTAAAGTTTTGCTCGGACTCCCCTCTGTTGAGGGTGCTGCCCCCATACACCGGGGAGCGCCGAGCTCATCTTCAGGCTGCGCTTGGCTTGTCCCGCTGAGACAGGGGACTCATGGGCTTCCCAATTCCCGTGACCCCTAGGCATTCCCCTTTCACTTCAGTAGGGGGACATGCCTGCCTTGTCCCACATCGAGGGGCCCCGCTGCCAAGGCAATAAAGAGACTGCCCCCGCCAGCGGCGCCGGCAAGGTTCGCTACCTTACACCTGTTTGTGTTTTGAGATGTCTTTTTCGGTGTTTTTTACTGGTCACCTCAGAAAATGTTATCATTTATACCACAAATCCAAAAACATACTGGTAATCAAATTAGATGACATACAAAAAAAGTGAAAAAAAAAAAATTGACTAGACTTGACTTAAGCACAGCAGTGTCCAGGCACTGATCTAATCATTAAACTCTGCATCTGAATGCTTCTCCAGGTCACATTGACTAAGTAAACAAGTACTTGGCCCAGATTACTGCTATGCCTAAACTGTCATTTCTGGAACACGTGAGAAATTTTCTTCGAAAAACCCTGATACCCCAGCAAACAGTTTCTATCAACACAGTTTTAGAGTCAGTGATGAAATAAATACTTAACTATTTATTTCATATCAACAACAAATAAAAAGATTTAACTCTTTATGTGCATGGGGTGTTTCCTGCTGTTCAGAATGGGATATCACAAGATACAGCAGATACCCTGCACAAAAACATCAGCGAAACCAAACCATATCAACCAATTTCAAAAACATTTGTTTTGCAAAGAAGTAGATTAATGTGTTTTTTATTCTAAACTCTTTTGTGATAATTGGGATTCACAAGTATGGTGAAAAAAGACGCAAGAAAGAAGAAATATGAACCAATTTTTGTACTCACACCATCAATATAACCCACAATCAAAATAACTGATCTCTTTCCGCATATCATTTTATGAATCTCAATTCTGCATAAAAATATCTAAATCTTCTTCAGTAGCAACATGCTTTTAAATTTTGTTGCTAATTATGTCGACAGAATCAGCTTTTTGTCAATTCCAGCATAAACAGTCTAGAAACAGAATGCTACAGAAGTCAGTAAGTCAACTGAGGTGCTCAAATTCACATTTTCACAATCTACACGTATCTGTATTTCCAGTAATTGCCACAAATAAGATAAGATCAAAGAAGGTAGATAAAATTTATTTTCACAAGGAAATCCCATTCACAGTTCTTGAGTCACAATATATATGTCAGGTATATTCCCATGTACACGTGGACAAAAAATATCATCAACAACATTAGCCGAGCAAGGAAGACTCAAGGTATATTGTGTCAGCTTGACAGATGTACTGCTGATGGCTGAAATGAACTACTGTAATGCTCACCATTGATTCTTACATGCAACAAATGCCCTGTTCGTGCAAAATATTTCAACTGATTACAAAGTGGATGCATAAAGTCTTCCAGAAAACGCAAATGTGGTTGCTAAAATAATGTTGTCGCAAACGGCAAAAGTGGTGCAAAATGGTGCGAATGCTTGAGTCGCTGAGAGCAACTTGAGGGCACTTCAACTGTGCCCACGAGCCGCTGTTAGCAGCTCACTGAACATAAACAGTCCAGGTTTAGATATAACAGCATCTCAGTGCAACTACAGCTAGACTGTGCCAGAGACAGCATGTATAACCTTCTCAAGTTAGTAAAGATTTTGAATAACTGCCCTATTGGAGAACAGAGTAATTAAAAAAAAAAATTCCAGTCAACAGAACAAAAAATCACTAACTGTAACAAGCACGTATATAAGGACACAGCAACTTCTTAAGTCAAAAGTTACTGGGACAAATTTATGAAAAGATGAAATTTAAACAATGCAAACAAAACAATTAAGTAAGACCATGTTGAGCAAATGTATTATATTTCAAAGAATTTAAAACATTTCAACAGGGAGTAGTTTTCACCAGCTTCATTACTTCCCTTTGCCAGACACAAGGGCTATTGACTAAGAAGTGTAAAGAATGAAAACTTAATTATCTTCTTTTTGCCTCAAATGTTACACATGGAAAATTTTGACCAAGTAATTCCGACAAAAAGAAACTACTTTCTTTCAACCATAAATTTCTCAGAAATATTCATGGCATGTGCTTCAAAGCAAAATAAACTAACATGCTTTTTTTCCCTCTATACTAATTTTGTTCAAGAGCCCTTGTGTTTGGCAAAGGGAGGCTATCAGACTGCTAAAAAGCAACCCTCATTATGTAGCAGTCGAGTAAACAGCAAATGGAACAATCAGGTCTCAATACAGTTAAATGTCAAAATTCTCTATTCCAATGAAAATGTTAAACAACTACTTTGACAGGAGAACAGAATGTCAATATCTGTTACCATGGTTACGAGGGGCACATTCCTTCTGCCCTATGGCTAAAGCTGACATGATGTCATCCCAAAAACTATCTGTGTGACAGGGAAAAAAATTGCCTGATTGGATTTAGGTTGCTACAAGACATAGAAAGATCAGAAATAATGATACAATGGTACACATCATTTGTCCTTAAGAATCCATTTTTTTCTTACAGATAATGGAATAAACTTCACAATCGCAGGCTAACTTTCTGTTTGCTGTTGAAGTGTGCTGTTCCTTGGTAATTTTATTTTGTGGTATTGTTATTGTTTATCTGTTTGTCATCCTGTCTTGTCGCTCTCACCAACTACACAGCTCCACCCCTCAAAGTGTAAGTTTCATATGTGCCACTGCAATTATCTCAGGAAAATAGTAAATTCACACTCATAAACCAAGTTGTTGTAAGTGTCAACTTCACAAAAACAGTGAAATAAGACAGTTCCAGGATCAAGTAAAGTTTCACAGCAAAGTGTCCCCACTCACTACAACTGAAGTTTTTTTGTTTTTTTTTGATAGTACTAAAGACAATAATGTTTTCAAGTGTTAAGCTGTATTTAGATCTTATTTAAAGAGAAGGAGGAAGAGAGGGGAGAAATGGGAGGAGTGGATGGGGTGATGGGGGGAGGGAGGCCCTGTCAGTGTAGTGCAGTCTTACCTCTGTTCATATCTCGCCCTGCCAGAGGAACTGTGGTTTTCCTGGTGCTACTGGAGGTTTCCCTGCTGCCTGAGGCTCCGTTGCTCTGATCCTCCTGCGGAAAGACCAAGCAAACATCACTTAACTGATACTTGTGCACTCCTCTTTGTTCCCTGCCTTACCTCCAGTGCGATGTGGTTGCTAGAGCTAAGTATAGACTTTTTCCAAACTACAAACCAACTGAAATGTTTGCTCTTGTCCAGATAGCGCTTAGGAAGTTTTCCGACTCATTCTAAAGTTTACAGCAATTAGACATTGTTTTGAGTGAGCAGTGCTCATTTGATTGAAACGTACATAAGTGGCAACCAATCAGCAAACAGTGTAGTCTTTTTTGTCACCACTCTAAACTTGTTAATTTTATTTCATGCATATGTTCATATAGGCAGCATTCACAGACTTACACCAAGGGTTTGTTATCATGATGAGAAAATGACCGCCCAAAACAAGATCCGGAATAAGTTTTGTTTGATTTATAAAAAGTCCTACAAACATTGATCCACATTGGTCTTGTTTGTTTGTTTGTTTGTCTGTGTTGGAGTTTAACGACACATCAGCACGATTACGGCTATATTGTGTCAAACACGGTAAGATACATTTACACATCAAGAAGAAGAGAGGAAAGAAAGCGGGACAGAAGACAGAAGCAAGGAGAGAGAGAAGGGATGTCTCCCCTGGAATGTCGAGGATGGCACTCCATGGAAGACATCTCACCAATGGCGGGCTTACACCTCCTGCAGGTGGGAGCAGAGAACCTACTTATAAACCACGGGCCCCCACAGTGAGATTGGTCTAGCAGCACGTGCACCTTCCCCTCCTTCTCCCCTCTTCTCCCTTTCCAAATTCATTGTCCACTTATGCCTTGACTGCCACAGCCTTTCTGCATTCAGTAGTTGTTGATTCTGAAGAAAGCACTGCAGGGCACCATAAAAGGAACAAGAAAAGAAGGATAGCAGAAGATGAGATGGGTGGACCACATCAAAGACAGGATGGGAGCCAGATTTGCCACAACCTAAACCCAAATCAGAGACCGGCAGAGACGGACGGAGTTGTCAAAACATGTTTGTTTATCAGTCATCTTCAGTAATGCCTCAACGACCCACATGACCAACCCAGAACTCTCGATTTAAACCTCATTAAAAAAAAAAGTCCAGTGGCTTTAATAATCAGTTATTGAAGGCCAACAATTCTGCTCTTCCGTGATTCTGGATTTTTGATGTTAAATTCTACTGGAATCAGACTCAAGAACTTGACTTGCTCAAACTGCAGAGACATAAGACATTGTCTGTTTTACCTGCAAATGAAGACATAGGCATTGGAGCGGATATGTTATTGAAACATTTGGGCATCTCACAAACAAGCAATACCACAGAAACATCAAACAAACTACTGATCCCCATGGAAAGCCTTCTTACAAAGATGAAGCAGCGACCGTTGAGATGGTAAAGCCACACAACCTGACCTAGTGACTTCAATAAAACTCTTCTATGAAGAACAACAGATGGGGCGAACGAGAAAAGACAGATGAAGAAAAAACATAAGAAAAACTTTTTGGAGATCTAGGGCCTACCTACAACTGCGACAGAGAAGGTGGAGAAAACTGATGCACAACTCATTTGGAGGTGCACCAATGACTCTTTTTTTTTAAGGCGATCAGCGGCTGAAAAATATCGATACCAACAATTTTGTTTCAAATTTTTGTTTTCCCGGTTTTCTTCCCCTATAACCAATTTTCTTTGATCCCATAAGGTTTTTGTCCTAAAAAAGAGTTTATAAAAGGGTTAAATTTGCATTTTAGATAACCATGTATGCGCCCAACAACTGCCTTTTCCCTTACTTATCGCAAAAATTGCCAAACCTTACAACTTGACAACAACACTTCATGTTATTGATAACTAGGACATCTTTGTATCATTGAAAGGCCCACTCTGAGTACTATCAAGTCTTTGTTATACTGTGTCAGTCTAAAAATAGCTGCAGCGTTACTATGCTAGGCAAGCACGAAGTATGTTTACATAATTTTGCTGTCCATGTGAACAAAGAAATACGTGATTCGCTGAAGAGCAGCGGAAATCTGCTCTGACTAGTCACATCGTAGATACACCTTCACCTTTCGACGGCTTCTGCTGTAAACAAACGCGTGTTCCATTACTTGTTATTCATCGCACTACTGCAGTACATTATTTGCATACTTTTACTTTTGCAATAATGCCACGGAGGAAAAAACAATCAGCACATTTGTTGGAATTCATAGAAATATCGAGTGTGTGGAGGAGGTTGAGGAAAATATAGACTAGATCTAGATCTACAGCGTACAAAAATAATACTGATGAGGTGGATAACAATGACCATCTTTACAGTACCCCATCTTCAAGTACTGTATGTACACAACCATGCATGTCATATTGTTCCAACACTGTTCAAGAAAGGATCACAGAGAATAAGCTGAATTACCTTAAGCAGTGTGATTTGGACATTGGCAATGAACAAGCTGAGATTTGTGAAGGCATTACTATTATTCAAATAGAGGAACTATAACAATCACAGAGGAGGAATATATCAGAGAGGCAAAAAAGAAAGAGGCAGGAGGGACAAGAGAAAATGGAGAGAGGGCCTGCCTATAATGCAGGGGTGTTTTAGAGGTCAAGGTATGACTTCTATTGCAGTTTTTACTGATTTTCATCTTTTTGGCTAGTTTTCTCACTTACACGTTTTTCTACTAATCAAATGCCTATAACTTTTTTATTTCTTGTCCAAATTGCTTCAAATATGCAAAAAAACATCTATCAATATGTATTCTACAACGAAATAATGCCAGTTTTTCATTAGAAAATGTAATTTTAAAATAAAACTGATTTGAATTTGAAACATTTAGTTTTTTTCACAGGCTGCATTATTACAAAATGTCGAATCCCATATCTTCTCATCTGAAACAGGTATGAAAAATCTGACGTTAGTTTTATATAGAGTGATGTTCAGTATCTTTATCCTCAAAATTTAAAAGCAATAACTTTAAAAATAACGAAGTTTTAGAATTTTTAATTTTTTCTTAAATCGTTCAATATGGCAGCTATTTATGATGTTACCATGGCAACCATCTATGGAGGGCAATAAAACTTTACAGAATCTTAATTCTTATTATGTTGTTATTGTTTGTGCACCTTTAGAATGGAAGTTTTTGTTGACTTGATAATATTAGGATTTTCAGCAGCAGATCGTCTTAAGGGCTATGAAGAAGAAAAATTTACCTGTAGTAACTGGTTCAACCTGGTGCGAGCCCTCTGAGCACTTTTGTTTGGTCTGCGTTCCGGCCATGGCGGACCGGCGGATTCCCCAGCATCACTGCTGGCTTGACTAGATTGTCGGGAGGGACGAGGTGGTGGACGAGCCACTGCGTCATCAAATCTGAGGACAGAGTAGTCACTTGATAAAACAAACTGATTTTTAACCCTAAAAGCACAAGGGACCAATCTGGTCAAAGTAATCATTGCAATCCTGTATCTATTTCCAAATAATAAACAGCAAAGTCACAAGATTTTAAACCTGCACTGGTGATTTTAACTCTGTGGTGGCCGCACTTTTGTGACCTAGCTATACTCTGGTGGTCGCATTTAAAAAAAAATAGAGTTTTAAAATGATCTTTGACATTACAAGCAAAAAAATAACCACGCCAAGTTCATCGAATGTTAGCCGCAGACAGAGAACTTAACCTGGCTGTGAAGTGACTATGAATTGAATAAGATCCGAACATTCTAAGATTTCGTAAGTTGTAGCATTACTGCCAGTGTTTGTTCCTTCCTACCTTCACATTCACTCATTCATTTATTCAGTCAGTTGGTCACTCATTCATTCATTTATTTATTTATTTACTAATTCATTTAATTTATTCATTATTGTATTGACTTTTGTATTGTTTTATTAAAATTTGTTCACTTTACTTTTACCCACATACAAACATTTCAGTCTACTTTTTTCTGTAGTCCAGTTCTATTTTGAAATCATTCATTTTCTAGTCTGTCAGCCACACAGTTTCATGTCAATGTCATCTTTTAATCTTTCCTTTCCCTCTTCTGCACCATTTATATGCAACCCACCACTGACTTTGATGTTCAGTCTACGTGTAGTATGCGTAAGTTTTTATTTTGTTACACAAGGAAGGTCCTGATGACTGAAAACTTGCATGTCATCCTTCTGTTTGTTCACCAAACTGTCTAGCATCACTTAACACATCACATCCAATCCCTAGTAAAGCAGTGGAGGTTAAGGGAAAAAGGAAGGGGGGGGGGGGGGGGTGCATGGGTCCTAAGAGTGAATTTTTGAATGCTTGAACTAGCAATTTTTTCAGCTTCAAATTTGCATACAGCCTGTTCAAATCACAGGATACGTATGGAATTATTGTGTTGTTTTGTGTCCAGTTGCTATGACAATGCCAAAGTATTAGAGTTCATGTCTTGAAAATTAGCTATTTTAAAAAACTTAAGGCTCCTAGAGTACTGAATGTAACTGTTTCCAATTTTGTTCAGTAATTAACTACTTGCGTTGGCAAGAGCACTCCAGTAACCTGCTAAGCCGACCCTCATCAATCGACACAGACGCACTGAACCAGATCCCCCAGCAGCCAATGCAAGGCTTGCTCGCAGAACCCCCGACCATAGACGAAATTATAAAGGCGATTCGTCAAACTCGGGCAGAACATAGGGAAATGATGGCATTCCTGCTGAGCTCTACAAGGCCCCAATGCCCTCGAAGCCTTTCATGATGTCCTGCTGAGTATCTGGGAAGAGGAGGAGATGCCTGACGACTTCCGTGATACCCTGATTGTTTCCCTCTACAAGAACAAGGCAAGCAAATCTGACTGTGGGAACTACAGGGGCATCTCCCTCCTCTCTATCGCAGGGAAGATCTTTGCCAGAGTCATACTCAACAGACT
>JBCEWB010226945.1:0-23924 GCA_039654565.1 Peronia peronii
CTCCCTTTTCACCACCGCTCATGCGCGCATGCACACAGTTGGTGCCGCCTCTCCCTTCCCAGTCCCAAACAAGCGGTTTATCTACTGTACAAACAAGTGTAGTTTCGCTCTTATCTTTTCCTACGCTTCATCAATGGCCATCGAACCGATCTCAACGTAACAAATTATTTAATCCATTCCATAATGACAATGAGTTTTGCTTTTGTGGTGAGAGTCACGCAGACAGTTTATAAGAACAGGGGAGCCTACTGTGTATATTCTCCACCTCTTATTCTTTTGTGAGAGTTTTTTTCTCTTGAAAATGGTTAAGATAAACCTTGCTTAAAATAAACTTGTTGACTCGGTTCCGAGAGGTTTATCTTAAGCGGATTCCACTGTACAAAAATTGCGCCTACACAACAATGCACACATCAGTTGCTCTACACAGAGCAACAAAAACTCAGAGAAAGGGGGCGGACTCAGTGGAGCAGGGGGCCGCGTGACCTAGGAATCTGCAACCAAATGACTCACCATATCGTAACCCATATCGGGGATGGGAAGTGGTGCCGGCACCATCACCCACGCACCACCTTGCCACAGTGTATGCCACATCTGTGCTTAGGCAAACGATCACAGTGTGACTATTGCCATTTTCCCAAGTTCACCTCAAAGTAAACTATACTATGATGGAGGAAAGGAGAAAACAAAGTGAACATACATGTATTTTCTTACTTAGTTAAAAACAGTTTATTCAGTGTTAGTCTGCACTGGTCTGATGGAAAGTTACATTAGAAGTAGATGATAAATCAAAGACATTTTCTTCACACTTGTTTACTGTACATGTTCACACAGTCACTCATCAATGCATTGAAACATTCAGTCTTTATACACATCAACTGTAATGAACTATTTTTATGTTAATGTTATGATAAAAGAAAACTTACTACTTTACAAAAATCACATCAGAGTAGGGTCTACTGCTGATCATTCCCCCAAATTATTGAGCAAACTGGTCAGGAAAGAATACTTCATTGCACATTAAAATAAATTAAATTGATGATACCAGTATAATTTTAATATGCAGTACATATTAATATTACCATGATATGATAATAATGCCAGTACGATCAGATATCAGCTGTTTAAATTTCTTGTGAGCATATATATTCATTAATGTAATTATTGTAATACATTACAATGTAGTAATGTAATATTACTCAACTTATAAATGCATTTGACAGAATATTTTTTTTGTTAGAACTAATGGGAGTTTTAACATGAATTTTGAAATATCTGATAAAGAAAATTCTACATAGACATGTTTTGTTCTTATATTACATGTATATGGACAGGAATGATCAACGTGAACAGATTGGTCAACTTAAAATCAATGCAGCATTAATTTATGCCATCTCATTTGCACAAGATAAACAATGTGGAGTGGAACATGTTGATTCTGGACAGCACTTTATGAATGTCTGCAAACACAAAGTATGGTGTGTCATACAAACACAACACATAACAGTTGATGTTAGTACATGTATATATGTACATAAGTTCATGTACGTATTGTATATTAAGTAAAGTGTACATGTTTGAAGAAGATTCAGTAAGGCATTGTACATAAAATCAACAGTTGTCAGATATGTTGAATGGCAGCCTGATATGTGTCTCACGGCCAGTCAAAATGTCGCATGTCCATTTTTCACCAAACTGAGTTAATACTATAGGTATTATCAGGTAAACCTTAATTCATACTTTCATGTAATGAAAATGGTTTAAAGCTAGTTCAACTGTAGCCCAAGATATTGCATATGAAGCAGCTACATACTAGATAGGGATCATGTCTCAGCACCAGCTAAAGTCAGATGGAAAACCAGCAAAAAAAAAAAACGGTTCAGCACACACGTAATTCTGTATATCCACCTCACAACATCCTGAAATATTTATAATCTGGCCATAAGAGCAATATCTTCTTATTGAGAGACAAATAGCTTTCAATTTCTGCAATATAAAAACATCAATATCAGAGCTTCTTCATCACATTCAACCCTGATTTCTCTATTCAAATCGAGGGACTTGCATCTTAAATGGCCACAAGACACACATCGTTTCGTTTTGTTTTCAGCTTCGGTCCCTTTCGGCTTGCCCCGGAGGGGCGGTGCCATATCGGGATGAACACACATCCTTAATAGCCAGGAGACATATATGTATCTAAGTTGTGATCTTATGGTTAACTATTAATATTAAATGTTATTTATACCATGATAAAAAAATGAATGAATGATGTCAAACAGCATTTACATACATATATGTACATATATGTACATTGTACTAGAAAAAGAGACGAAGTAAGAAGATAAAGGCACTCTGAAACAGGTAGCCTGAAACATAACTTCAACACTACTATATTCTACCAAATTCCAGAACTAACCTTAGTAGTACATACCAGCATGATTGCAACTGGACTGAGCACTCTCAGTGAACTTATTCCTGTATTTGAAAGCTTCATATAAGACTATGGCTTTCTGTGATGATTTGTGTCCAAACATTTAGGTAGCCTACTGTGTTTCAGTGTCAGACAAAAAAGATAATGAGTTACACTACCATCATGTGGTTTCCACTTACAGCGGGAGTAATGTGAAATGATTGATTACAGTTGTATGTGTAAACTTTGCTCCTCTAATTCACATCCAGCAAACTTTGCTCCTGTAATTCACATCCAGTGACATCACTTTTGGTCACCATATCTGATCATCCCACCCAAGAATGAAATTACATGTAGCTTTGATCTATAATGTCGGTCTTTTTTTTTTTTTTTAATCCTCTACAACTGAAATTTAACCAAATTCCACCCACAAACATGAACTAAATACTATTTAATGTACAGAGAAATTGCCATGTGATGGATCAAACTGCTGCATATAAAAACTTGTGGACCAGACTGCATGTTGTGAAAAGGTACTGGAAAGTGGACTATACGTATACTATATGTATTTTTCAGTTCACTTCAGATGTATGGTACAAATGTAAATTAAATGTGTTTTCTACAAATTTTGTTGATCACATCAATGAATTACATGTACTAATACACATGTACAGTTCAGGTTAAGAAATCAGAATGACCTTGATCTTTTCCTGTTTCCAGAATAGCTGTTCCAGTGTGCTAGCACTGAGAATTACTCTAAATACATGAACATACAGTCTTATAAAACACTGTCTGTGTGCAATGTATTGTTATTACAGTGGTCTCGCCTAAAACCCTGCTGCCTAAGAGCCCGGTCCGTCTAAGAACCTGTCTCTGCTGCAAAACGGAATTTTTTCTCTTTAATTTACTCCTCTAAGAACACGCTCCCAAATAAAAGTCGGGCCAAGATACGTAAGTGCTTATGGTGTAATTTCACATCATATTGTCCACTTGAGAGAAATGCACAGTGCTAGATATGCAGTAAAATGGGAACGGGGGTGAAGGGAACAAAGGAGTGAAAGTGATGGTTGATGTATGACTGTATAATCAGGCCACGTTGTGGACTAATCCGTAAGCATTTCTTTGTTTGACAACACGTGGAACAGCACTTGTGATTGGCTCTGTGGATCATAATGAGATGTTAGTTTACCCTCCTGACTGGTCAGTTCTTTTGCTACTTGACTTCGGTCGGTCTGTAAACACTTGAGTCACTTGTGGCGCATGCAATTATCCATAGGATAGCATAGCAATACCGGCAGCATGTTTTCATTCAACAATACTACTGTTATGTGAAACTTCACTTGACGTTTAAACGCTGGGCATTATTGATTATTGAAGTAATTATGTGCTAAGGAAGATCAGGAATTGTTAGATCTAATTACAGTATACACATAGGGAAGAAGGCTGTACTTATTCGCACAGATAATTCTTTAACTAATGGTAACAATCAAGTAATCATAGAAGTGAAGACAATCTGTGATCAAGCAGGTTGCGTAACTTTTCAATCCGCCTAAGAACCCATCCACTAAGAGCCTGCTTTTTTTTTGTCTCCCAGTGACCGGGTTCTTAGGTGGAGACCACTGTATTAAAATTCAAAAGCTGCTTTAAACTTTCAAATTCAAATGTGATAACAAATTACAGTCGAGTCCGTTTAAATCGAATTTGCTGGGACCAACCAAATGGGTTCGACTAAAGAGAGTTCGTCTTCCAGTTTTTAACAGGGGTTTGGGGGGGGGGGGGGAGCAATTTTCAAGTGACTAATAAGGCACTATTTTATTTTATTCCAGGATTATTTCCCTTTATAAAAAAATTGCGCTATGGCTCCCGAACTTTGCGTTTATCCTAAATTCAAGCCCTCTCGTATGATTAGAGTTAAAGGAAGCTATCACATAGTCTGTGAGGATATAAGCGAGTCAACTAGCACGATGTAGAATCTGGCCAATCCTGTCCTGGTACGAGAACCAATATCATAACACCGGCACAGCGCTCTATTATAGTGTAACCTACACACTTCATAATACATGTAGATCTAACTTGTGTACTAGTGCATTTACGCGTATACCTGTACTATAGGTTCTGCTAGGATGCTTGATTATCGATCGACTGTCGGTAGCGCTGACCCTGATACACTGTTTATCCCCCCTCCCCCCATGAACACATGGCCTTCTTACGCTGCGCACGAGGCACAATACATTGTCTAACCCCTCCCGCCCCATCCGCGGCGATATCTCCTTTGTTTTCAAACCACCGGCATCCGCGTTGGTGGAAATCACGCAGAGATGACAATAGCCGATTTTTACCTTTGTGGCGGCCCAGACCAGTTCGATTTAAATGAAACACACGGTGATGGCTTCGATTTATGCGAGAGGCATGTAATAGGCGCAAAGAGGATAAAAAATCTATTGTTTCGTTTCTATTCGATTTATCAGAAATTCGTTTTATCAGAGTTCGGTTTGAGTGGACTCGACTGTACAGGATTTCATTCCGTACACATGTAGAATTATTAACTGGAGCTGCTGCATTATTTAATCACTATTGAATCTCGTTCCACAAGAGCATGTATAAAGCTGCTTTCTAACAAGATACTGAATGAGCAAAATCGTACATGTACATGTGCCAATGTGCCTGCACTGTGCATTGTATTTTCTGTAGTAAGCGATCAAATTAAGCGATGTATACACAGGAAATTATGCTGTTTTCTAATGGCCAACAAAGTTTAGAGACCATTATTTAATAACAAACTAGCTTGGCGGTGCAAATGTACACATAATCAGCACTGCTAATGTTCTTTCATGTAAACATAGTACATGTACAAATTATAATTATAATTTAAAAAATTAAGTTACATTAATCTGAACACAATTTTAGATTTTTTAAAAATCTTAAAAATCAAAATGACCTTTAACAAAAACTAAAATAAAAGGAATCAACAAATTTAACCATCTCACTCACAAAATACATATTATATCTTGTAATGTGCAACATGAAAATTTGAATTAAAAGTATTGTTAGAGAAAAAAAAAAGACTTATCAAGTTTTGAAGAAAGGTGTTTCTACATTAGTCAAGTTTGTATACACTCACTGTTGTATGAATTACATGTATGAGTCCAGCTTGTATAAATGTACATGTATAGTATACGAACATGTCGGCATTAGGCCAACAGTATGTATGTCCTTGGAAAGAAATCAGAGTTTTGAAGTAGATCTAACTCTTCTAGTCTGTACTATGCACATGGGGCAAGACGAAACAAAAAAAGTGGCGAAAAATGTGAAACTCCTGCCATGTGATACATAGAGAGGTCCCCCTGATGAAATTAATCTTGCTGCAACACGTAACTCTGTTAATTACAGTGGTAATCATAAGCTGCGTACAAATAACCAACAACCTTGATAACTAACTGAGTGCTATTGCCAGTGAGAGGAATCATTAAATTTCCTCTATGAACACTGTTATTATGCGCAGATTCTTCACTTTCAGCTGTCTTTGCTGTCATATTCCATTTTACCATCTTCAGCTATCATGTGAAATGACTGCAGTCAAACGAAATTAACTGATAACTGACGTGATGATTTCAGGAGACAGAATTTCATTCAACTGAGCATGTGGTCTAATGTCCATGTATATTTTGGCTCTGTTGGAATTTAAAAAAAAAAAAGTGTGCTTTGTTTTGCAACATTCTGGTTACCAATTGTGACTGAATCTTAATTTAATGCTCTGTATTCACTGAGACCACTACAAAGAAAAAGTAATTTAGAGAAAATTTATCACTAAAAATCAACTCTATCTTAACAGAACCTGTGGAGTTGGCAAAGCAACTACACACACATCTGCATCTTTCTATGCTGGATTTCTCCATTCTTCTCCGAGGGATGAGAGGCAGGCAAGTCATTTGCCAATATGGTTTGTAAGGTGTCGGTGAAAGCCATTTGCTGAGGCTGAGGCACAAAGTAGTTCACAGATGTTACATGGGATAGAGACCTGCAGTACTGAGTCATGTTTTCTCTGATCTCTTTTTCCTGGATATCAGCTGTTCTGTTGCGCTCGAATATCCGTATGCCCCGAGTACACTGTTTTCATCTTTCTATATGCAAATACTAAACAACTCCCATAACAAATTTAAATGTTGACTGAGGCTCACCACATAAGAAAAAGAAGCTTCACTTCAGGATAACTACTTTGGGGAAGAATGATTGTGATAACAAATCAGTACTGTGATTTTGGTTCCAAAGAAGATACATACATGTATAGGTGCAAGCAGAACAGCCTGATACAACATGAAATGTGATGTAGACAAAGTTTTCATGTTAAAGGATTTTACAGCATATTCTTCCACGTAACTTCGTGATTACATTGTAGCAGGAATCGCAGTGATTCCACAACTATTCAGCTGAGTGTACAGGATATATAGAATGAAAATGTATACTATTCTTTGGTCACAAAGACTGTTTCATGTACATGTAACATAGGAGGACTATTCAGAGATGTAACAAGAGAAACAGGAATCATAACATGAACAAAATCTGCCTGATGGCACTATGTATACAGAGCCAAAGAATACACATTAACTTGATGTGAATACTAAATAGGAAACAGCAGCAAAAATATCCACTAAGAAGATTCATGTCCAAAATGAAAACTTTCTACATGGTTTGTGCTCTTTTCAGATCACTCATCAAGAAATATAACAAATTTCTATGCAACCTCATTACTGACAAATTAATGTCTGGCCTATTAATATTTTGTTGGATTGTAGGGGCATGCCACTTGCAAGCACGACAGTCCATAGGGTACTTCATATCATCTCGCTCATAAGATATACGTAGTGAGTAGATCTAAGTCTTTTTTTGGCTATTACCGCTGTCAGAAAAATGTGTAAAACAATTTCATTTCACCAGCTACTATAACTTCACATACATTTTACTTTCAAATGGTACAAGTTTTGTTGAAATTCAACATTGAAAACAATGCTTTTGATGGTATTGGACTGAAAACTATTGTGTATTTAGCAGACTCATTTGTTTTTAACTATCTAAACTTTACACACATACATGTATATTCATCTATCAATTGATTGGCTGATGTGTCAAAATGAGTACATATACATGAAGTTCTTTATCTGGTCGCCTTATCTATGTATATGTACATACATACATTCTTTCACACAATCTTTGGAAGCTTGTATGAACCCAACCAATACAACTGTGACTATACAACTGACAAATCTTACTGTTCATTTTGCATAAATGCTTCTCATAATTACCAGGGATAAAGAGCATTCATTATATTGTCCAAATTACATGTACTGTTTCTCATGTCCCTTCAACCACCGTAAACATGTACATTAAAAATGTTTGTTTTTGTCCAGTCAAAGAGTTAAATGTTTATACACTGATCTCCATGTAAGAACCTGCCGTCAAAGAGCCCGGTCCGCCTATGAACCCGTCTCTGCTGCGAAACGGAATTTTTTTTTCCTATAATTTACCCCTCTAACAATCTGCTCCCAAATAAAAAATCTGCCTAAGAGCCTGGTGTCCGGCCAAGACACGCAAGAACTTCTGGTATAATTTCACATCATATTGTCCACCCGAGAGAAACGCACAGCGCTAGATGCGCAGTAGAATGGGGACAGGGCTGGAGGAAACAGGTAGACAAAGGAGTGAAAGTGATGGTTGATGTGTGACTGCATAATCAGGCCACGTTATGGACAATCCCGTAAGTATTTCTTTGTTTGACAAATTGTGGGATATCACTTGTGATTGGCTCTGCGGATAAGGAGATGTAAGTTTAACCTCCTGACTGGTCAGTTGTTTTGCTACTTTGGTCGGCCTGTAAACATGGGAGTCATTCATGATGTATGTGATTATCCGTGGGATAGCATAGCAATACCGGTACACTGTATCATGTTTTCATTCAACAATAGGACCGTTATGTTTAAACACTGGGCATTATTGATGTAATTATACGTTAACAAAGATCAGGAATTGTTAGATCTAATTATACACAGGGATGAAGGCTATACTTATTTCCACAGATAAATCTTTAACTAACAGTAGCGATCAACTAATCACAAAAGTGAAGACAATCTGTGGTCAGACGAGTTGCGTACGTTTTCAATCCCCCTAAGAACTTGTCCCCCTAAGAGCCTGCTTTTTTCATCTCTTGGTGACCAGGTTCTTAGGCAGAGACCACTATATGTGAATAAGACTCAGTAAATAACTACACCTATGAAGCTGGAATCTGCACTTTAAAAGAATAAGGCTCATTGAATAACTAGACCTAGCACTGCTCCCAAAAAATCTTTCACTTTCACTAAATGAAGTTTTAATGATGTTTGTCTTCTAAAAAAAATACTTCTGTTGTTGCAATTTTATTTTTCATTATTACAATTATGACCAATCCTTATCCTTTGGAATGATGTGGGGAAAAAAGTACGATAACTGAAAAGAAATCAATAAAAAGGAAAATGCACAATAGCTCAGTTATTATCCATACCATAAAAATCAGATCAGGCAAAAACATAATAAAAAATTATATGCAAAAGAATGAGACAATCAATGAAAAGTAAAAATTCCTTTGTAGAGAAGGATTTGCATGCAGAAGGTAAATTAACATGTGTGTGATCTTGTGGAATGTTGAGTTTGAACATTTATTGTACCAAAATTTATGGCTGAAAACACAACAGGCCTACAGATGAAAATTGATAAAAATACAATCCTGAAAAATGTTGATGATGCCTGTTTTGTTTCATATCTCATATTTATCATTCAAAAATATTTGAGATGTGAAAACCTATTTTACACTGATAACAGTGATGCATTTCAAATAATTATTTAGAGATTATTCTGTTTAACCCCTTCCTAAGCCATATGTTGAATGCCATTTGGCATTTTTCCTTATACAGTAAGAGTGCCAAGATGCAGCTGTGACCAACAAGTCATGTTTTTGCAGCCAGCCAAACTATAGTGACGATCACTGCTCATCATATATTCTTTTTGTGGTACTAATTATAGGAGACAAGCTGTACAGGAAACAGTTAGTTATGGAAAGCAAACTGAGGCCGAAAACATACTGGTCCGTCCGATTAGCAGCCACCAAAACGTAGGCGGCTGTCAGAGGAAAAAACGTAAACATAGTGAATCCATCAAATTGTCATCTTCCAGCGGGATTTTTAAATGTGAGCATGTGGTTATTGTTTCTCAATGGCGCCTGTAAAGAAAAAGCTTACTTTATGCTGGTGATGGAGACGAAGAAATTTACCAAGCCGTTCGATGTCAATACATCCAGTAAATAAAAGCAAAGGAATACAAATGGTGATTATCATCATTTAATGTCTCAGGTGCGCAACGATGATCAAAAATTCAAAAATGAATTGTATGTGTGTGAGAGAGAGGAAGAGAGAGAGTATTGCTAGCCACTAGGCCTACGTTTGTCAGGCAAAGTTGAATTTTTAAAAAAGAATGAAAGAATTACTTTATAGGCAATAAATTGCAAAATCTTCGCACCCGTATCTAATTTTTGGTGGCTGATTTCAAATGATATCAAAAATAACATTTGATGAAAAAAAAGAGGTTTTAATTTTTGTGATTTTACGCTCCACCTGGGCTATTTTTAGACACGTGCAGGGAAGTGAACGACATTCGTCCGGCAAGTTGAAAGAAGTGGAACATGCCGCACTTCAATCCGACTGACCTCTGCCAGCTGGCGACAGCCGAAGATGATTATAATTAAACTGTCCATTTTGTCTATATTTTCCTTCTTGCACCACTTCAATCCGTGATTTTGCCGCTGATTTTTGCCAGATTGACGGACCAGTATATTTTCAGGCTGACTCTGTGTCACAGACATTTTTTGTTTGTTCGTTTTATTTGGTCATTTCTTATTTGAGTTATTAGAGATGATAAAGCTCAGATTTCATTGCATTAGAGACTTATTTGGATATCACATTGTACGTATATCAACTGTGGCAGACAAGCAAATTATTCTGTGAAATTTTATTTTTTTTGTCAGTATTTATAAATATTTATTATATCAAGAGCTTACATTTTCTGCCATAATAGGTAAATAACATCACTCAGATAAGTAGAGTTTATTCTAGATAAAGATATAAGCTATTCTAGATCTCAGCACTCAGAGCTCCTCGAAACAATGAACAATGATTCGGATGAAAGTTTGTGAACTTCCTTAGCTGCATATGCTTTTTAACCTTTGTCATGACAATAGACCCGTGCATCATGTTTCAGGTAATGTTATCATTATATTCAGCTCAAAGCAAAACTTTGCTCTTTGCTTTCAAACTTAACTTTTAGCTTTGTTCTGATTTTGAAATAAATGCTTCCCTAAATGAGTGTGAAAAAAAAATATTATACATGTATTTGATATGAACTGAGGTAGTTAATTATGAGATTCTGTTCCATTGTTCAATAACCAAGGAGAGGAATGGGACTAATTTACATCAGTAATGGCATCCACTCACCAAAAAAACAAAAATAGGAAATATATTCCAGAAATGAAAATGCTATCACAGATTTTTTGTTTTAACATATCAAGGGTTTTCATTCACTATGTAGAAGAGATGGTTAGTACCATGCAGTACTAGCACATACTTGATTTTATTGAAACTGTCATTAGTAATACGAATGGGAGAGAGAAAGTGATTAAACTGTAAATTGGACATACTGTTTGCTTTCAAAGTGTAACAGTGTATGTCCATTATTATGTATGACTGCTGTCTCAATAAATGTGATACTGACATTCCATTATGCATTTATCTACATAAAACAGTCCTCAATAAGGTCATATTACATGTATATGTAAACCTCCATGCTGATTCAATTTTCTCAGTTACTTAATTACGATATAATACTTCTCTATAAGTTGAATGCCATGATTACTTCTTTAGTTCTTAATGAAAAGCACACCCACTAACATTGAGAAACAAACCTCTTCAACCTTTCTTTGTGAAGAAATGCATGGAAAACTAATCTATCACTGACATTAATATTTCATACAGAAAAGCGGAAGTCTACAGCTTCAAGAGTTGCAAACTGTCTCACTTGAGTGTATAATAAGTATACCCCAGTCTCAGGCAATGCACTTCACTACAGGTATTTCTAAATTACACAACACTTCACGACATGAAAATGTTGAAACATTGACCCCCTGTGAGTATGAGTGATGATGACTACAGTCTTTCTATTGTTAATCCAGTGAGCATCTTGAAGTGATCAGGCATAACTAAGACACAACATGAGGAATGCTATAGGGCAAGTTGTGTCTTCTTTCCCTTCAGAGTTCTCCCAGTCTCTCAATTAATGTAATATCATAACAACAGCAATAATTGTGAGATAAATTGAAAGAAAGTTGTTTCACCAAGTAGAAGACCAAAAAAAAAAAGCAAAAAAAATAAATGCCATCAGCATAAATTAACCTACTGTAGCATTAACAGGAGAAAAAAACATATTCAATTAATTTAGAAAACATGAAAGCTTGAAGCTGGAACTAACAGCGAGTGATAAGAGTATGAAAGGTAAAGTTCAATAAGAAAAGGCACAATGAAGGAGACCAGATCTCTCTACTGCTAGGATCGTTTCTTCTTTGTAGATGTTGTATTGGCTGGAATATCTGGTCGCAGCTCTCGGCATTGCAGCTGAAAATATGTGAGAAACAGGCGAAATTGTGTTCATAATCAGTCATTGTTATATCAAAGGATCTGATAACATTACTACACCTCGTAAGTCCCAGACATGTTCTCATTCAGCCTAATAGACATATTCTACAAGATTTGGAACAAACAAAAAAAAATTATGACCTATTCCTTTTAATTTCCCCAAAGGATAAGTTATACAATAATACACAGTCATCTTATTCTTTTTATACTAATGATTCCATGTCTTACAATCTACATATATCTCTTTCCCATTTAAGGCTGTACAAAGAATCTAAATAATTTATTGAGTGGACATTAAAAAGCTCATTTATGATGAACCAATCACACATACAGCAGTGCTTCTTTTTTTTTCTTCAATATGAACAAAAGCATACAATTTTTTAACTCATTATCTGAAATTTCACAACTACTATTTCAGAATTAAATCAGGAAAAAAGATGCCCAATCTCTCTGTTTCTCAATTTCTGCTGTTAATTTCTCTTCTGGTTCCCCAAAGTGCAAAAAAATTTCTGATTTTCATTATGAAAATACACATGTATCTGAATCTGAAAAATGATAATAAAACAAGTAAACACGAGTAAATTTTTTTCCCATGACACTCACCAGTTCATTGTCTGATGGAACACAAGACAAAAAGTCTAACAACTCATTGTTGGGAATGGCATTTGGCTTGCGCAGTTTCTTTGTAAACTTATTAATACCTGGGGAATAATTAAGAGAACAGTCAAATAAAGAGACAGGACTGTCACATTGAGTGTGTGGTATCTTATCTATCACAATGGAAACAAAAAACAGGATGACTAAAGAAAGATCAATGTGTAACACTGATTAACTGAGTTTAGCTTTCACACTTTTGATAATTATAGTACATGTATGTATAAATAGTCTGCTTGATAATTGTCAAATTTAACAGATTTATTTAATAAGAAAGACAGCTGCACTATTTTCCATTCCACTTTTTTAAAAACAAAAAATGTCCTTCACATGAATAAATACCGATGTAGAATATCAAACATCAGTAATAAAATTCTATGAATGCATAAAAAAAAATATGACATATGAATGGTGTCCAATATACGTGTGTATGTATGTATGTGTATGTGTATGTGTGTGTGTGTGTGTATATATATATATATCAGAGTTGGTTATGTTTGTATGTACATTTTATGCTAGACAGAAAAAGTTGGTTGGATGCGGGGGTGGGGGGGGGGAGGGGGGGGGGGAAATTTTGGGTGGGAAAGAAAAAGGTGGTGGAAGGGAGAGCTCCCCCCCCCCCCCCCCCCCCCAAATGATATACACATTTCAGAAAAAAAGCAACAACATGTATATACATGTATATCATAATAATAAAATAATCAAGCATCATGAGTTAATACAATTTACCTATATCATCTACAGTTACAAGTTGAGCTCAAATAGTTTCCATTAGCTTCCAAATATTTATTTGTATACAAGTTTCTATCATCCTAAAATGTATTTTTTTTTTTTTTTTTGGTTTCTGTTTGTTTTCAGTCCAAATTTGGCTTGCCTTGGAAAGACATTTATAAAGATTTAAGAACATCAAATACAATACCTATGGACTGAGAACAGAAAAAAACAGCTTTGGGAATTATGTAACCAAATTCTGTACTCACCCCATGCCAGGAGCAAATATCTCAATGGAATGTAGAACAGAACAATGCTGCCTGCCACCAGTGCAATGACAGCCAGTACAGAAAGCCAGGGAACACTCCAGTTAAATGTACTGGGAAAGTCACAGGGAGAAATGAAATATGACACTGTAGTGACAATATGTACATGTATTTAATAGTTCTTAAGTTTCCTTTGTAACAGTACTCAGTATTATATATGTGTACCTACCAATTAAAAATGAACACTGAAAAATATACAACGTGATTTTGAGAGCATTTTCACTCACTAAATTTCACACTTGCCTAAACACACACAATAAAAAAAGAACAAACTGATGGAAGCAGGAAATGCTCATCCCTTTGCTGTTACCTTTACTGCTGTTAGCTACATATAGCAAGGCTTGGATGGTCATAACTGCCTGTCATATATGAAACTTAAAGAAAAGTACGATTTTTATTATTGTTTCATTAAGCATGTGATGTCACAAGCATTTAACCATGTGTAAATGCATCCTCAGCCATGAGTAATCTTATGTCAGAAGTGTCTTATGCTATTTTTTGTTGAAAACTTTGATATCTGCTCATTCATAATACATTAACATTTTGCTGTTTTCAAAGATTTCATACATATCACATGACCAGGCTGATGTTGATGTTTTCATTCACATTCATGCCAGTAGATAGAAGGAAATGAATGTACATGTACTCTACTTTGATGAAAACATTCTTAAGCCCCAAGTCTTCTGTATCAAAGTATTTACATTCAAACTCCTGTGATCCTATGGTCTGCAAAATCCAGTTTTCTCAAAAAGCCCTTTGTCATTCACTACATTTCACCCAGTTGCTCCCCAGAGACAGAATTATGGATATTTTCCATTTGAATTAATGAATCCTGAAAAGAAGCTTGACTTGATTTCAAAAGAATGTTAACCATTTACCAGACCAATCACGCTTGCCACCAGAGCAATGAATACATGTACCAATTTTGGCTGCCAAGGAACACTGCAGTTAAGTGTCATAGAACGATAACAGGAAGACATGTGGACATAGGGACACTCACTTTTTTACCCTTTCCCCTAGACACGCCACCATGTCCAGGCCTTGCTGGACCTGTAGACAGACCTCCTGCACAGCATGATACCTGTCCACTATGCTCTTCTTTTCCTCTTGCTGACAGTTAAACAAAGGGAAGTAAACACAGTTAAACGAAAATAACATAAAAGTTCCCACAGTTGGTACTATTGTCTATTCTATATGTTTGCAAAAACTTTCTAAGACTGATTCTCTCCAATAATAACAAAATGATTTGGTCATCCTCTTCTTTTTCAAATGAATACATATATTGTGCTTAAATGGACATCTATATTTTCCACACAAATAATGTAAGTGTCAAATAATCTGCAAAATTCTTGTAAACTTAAGAAATAAAATCTTTCAAATGTAAATCTGTATTTATAAACAATATTGCAGTGCCTTTGTAGTTTGCTCATTCTGTTATACAACAAATTGTTGTAATCTGTTTAACTCAAAACTCATGACTAGGTATCCAATCTTCTGTTACATGTACTTCTATATCCTTTCAAATCTCACTTATTGAGGTGCTTTTTTTTTTAGTGCATACTGACAAAACAGTTCGTAAAGTTAGAGGAAAAACAAACAAAACATGATCAACAGCATGTACAGACACAAATCAAATGGGCTCTAGTTCAGGAACCATGGGCCACTCATCTTGGGCAACAGTAAATTAAAAATCAGAAGAAACATTGATTAAATTTACCCAGATTGCTTATAAATTTGTTTTCTGTAAGAAACCATAAAATAGAATGCACCAAGATTCAAGACAGCAGCTCTTTTATAGAGATATCCAGTTAGACACAAAGATTTCACTTAAAATGGTAAAAAGAAAACATAACATTGTGTATAGCAAGCACTGCAAACACAGCGAATAAAGTGGATGTCATGTTGACTGATGCTCAACTTGAACATGTATGAAATTTTGCTGCAGATCTGAGATCTGTTGTTTTTTTTTTTCAATACTGAGATACTGTTTCTTTTTTTTTCAATTACATCCCTGACAACCATGGATTAAAAAAAACAAAACTATATGTAGAACGTTTTCTGTTTTTAGACAACAATATTTTCAACCAATATCTTTATTAAGAATTTCATGAGCTTATTAAGAAGACAAACGAATTCATATTTTGCAGGGGTGGCTGTATCAGTAGTCAGAATATACTACAGGCATTGTCAAGCATGGGAGATAAAAAGTCTCAATGAGGATCCCCAGCCAGATATTTCTAAAGAAATATTCTCATAAAACTAACAGCTTATTCATCATAATCTTACTACGTAAATGACAAAATTCATTTATGCCATCAAGGGATGTGTTTATCAAGCTAAGACAAATTTTCTTAAGTCTGCCATGTTCTGATGATATTTGTGGTATTTTTATATATATGCATGTAAGTATGAATGATTATTGCATTCAAAGTGTGCTTCACCAATTGTGAATGGAATTCCCTTTTGAGGACAACTAAAATTTATTCTATCTTATCCTGTCTTATCTTAAGTACACATATGTAGATCTGAAGCCTTGTCTTTATTTTCCTTTGACAGAAGAGAAAAGAAAAGACAAATCAATCCACAACTTTGATCTGAAGTCTATTATAAACAAAAAGTGACAACATATTATATCTTGTTTTTATAAATCTTCGAAAGTGAGGAAAACCAGATGAGTTTCCTTCTTGTTTTCCTTTGGTCATTTTGAAATCAATAGCCTTATCTCCTTTCACTATTGTGGAAAACAAACAAGATCTATTGGATTTTTTCTTTTCACAAAGGCAGGAAACAAGAAAATATAGTGTTGTTGTTTTTTTAAAAATTTTTTTGTTTTATAAAATGTAGGAGACAAATAACACTTAGTGGATTTTTTTTTTGATCATATTTAATGTTGATAAACAAATTTGTAATGGATCTTTATGGCCCTCACAGTTGACACTTGCCAGACATTGCTACAACTAAATGTATGGGAGCATGACTATTGTGCACAGTAGCATCATATACACATATGTGGCTCAAAAACATGTCAACATAAAAGGAAGGGTAGTGAAAAACATTAAATATCAAACTAAATCTGAGGTAATTATTACGTATACTTTGAGTATTTGCAACATACACATTCAGGTGAAAGAAATTTGGGAAATGATAAGACCTGCACAATATTCTTATGCAAGGAAAGTGAAGAGGTATAGTTTTAGCTTAGTCACTTCAAAAGTTCTGATGCAGAACATATTATCTGCGATACAAAAAACATTTTACAGTAATACAATACTCTAAAAATGTAGTTGAAATGAAAAGTGGAAACAATAACTATATTATATTGACGAAGTAAGACAGAATTTGACTCAACTGTTTTCCTTTTGCTAGCTCTAATTTGAGTTGTTAAAAATACTATGATACAAGCTCAATATCTAGATTGTGGATTAAATATTTGAAGATCTCAAGATTCACATCATACAACAGAGAACTCCAGAGAAGCTGTAGCTTAATACATATAGCGTTGATGGTTGCTAGAATATGCAACTAGCTGACAAATATAGAATAGCCCAAACACACAAAACTGAAGCAAAAGGGACATGGGTTAAACAGCTACAGTGCATCACACTATAATCCACTGAACAGTGAGCCAGGCAAAGAGAGGAGATTGCTGTAAAGTAAGACAAACATTCAGACTAAGGTTTAGAAAAAAAAATCATTGTTTAAAAGTCATAGAAGACAGTTTTAAGTGAGAATATAAAAAATAGGAATTATATAGTGAATTAATGATTCTATTCAAAATAAAAGTTTACCTTCTTTTGCTAAAATGTGAGAAAAGATAGATATTAAACTGGATGATATTATTTGCTATACGTTCATTAATGATAGAATCATTTACTGTATACTTGTGAAAAATTATGTACTAAATGAATATCAATTCATTCGTTGGTGATATTACTGATATTCATGTGCATGTCTATTATCTTGTATGTGTTTGGAATAAGGGGTGTAAAGCTTCTATACAAGCACAGCAAAGTTTGAAGTACTTAAGCAGGGTGTAGTAATAATTTTCTAATAGTTGATACTGTTTTCAATATCATGCAAATTTGCAAATCACCTGCGATGCTGTTATCTTGAATAAGTTCAAGAAGAAAAAAAAAAAAATAAGAGAAAGTACAAAATACAACATTGTATCTGCAAACATGTCAATATTTTCACTCTACACAATATTATGCTTGGGTAGTGAATTTCTTCTACCAATGAACTAGACATAGATACTGATCACTTTGCTTCTTGCAAGCAGGAGGGATAAATCCAAGAGCAGATTAGCATGATAACAAAATAGTCTAATTGCAACACTTGATACACAAGCTAAAGTGCATTTCATTTCTTTAATCTAACTGAAAAACATTTTCTCCAAGTTTGTCTGTCCATGAAAAACCTTGAGAAAGACAGTGCAACCTGATACAGAAACTTTTTTGATAAATGTGACATTCTTTACCCCTTCCAATAAAAATAAAAACAAATAATAAAGCTTTACTTTTGCAAACCGAAATGCACTTAGCAGGATATCTTTGATATCACAAAATTCTGACAATTCCATAATGCTGGCAGAACAAATGAAATGTTGAGTTACAGTTTTCTGACATAAATCACGAAAAGAAAACTACTGCTGTACAAAGGGTACATTTACCATGATCAGTTACTACAGAGGGAAAAGCTTAGTGGTCTTCATTAACACACAATACTTAAGAAACACATTAGCTAAACAACTATGAACTACATGTATATAAACTTGAAAGTGGTTTCTGATTTGTCAGTCAAGAAGTCTTCATTCACTATCATTATCAATGTTTACCACACACAAATGACAACTCTGTGATGGCTAAGTTACAAAAATTCTAAAAAACAAAGCCATTTCAGCCAATGAGGCGCACATTTGTTCTTTTCATGCATACTTTGCAAAACATGCACTGGGGTAAAGTGTGTTTCATAGAAATAAAAACTGTATGCAATGACATACCTTCTCTTTTTCTTCATCATCTTCATCTTCATCCTCGATGAAATAATCCTGAGGAAGAATATTTGAATCATAAACTGGAATGATCAGGTTAGTAGGAGTCTATAAAGCATTAAATCTCAAAAGAGACTCTTATTAAAGCAGGGAACTATAATGTGTTTGGTAATGTCTGCCTCAGAAAGTTAATACAATTGAATAAAATAAACTGCTACCATCACTAAAAGGCAAAACAACAAGATAAACATGTATATGCAAGCATATTCATAATTTTCTGGGAAAGAAATTTGATCCTGTTTGTCCTCAGTCAGTTGAAGACAACTGCCCTTTTTCACAAGCAGGTGAGTAAACCTTAATAACTAGGTATATTTAATAACATTACACCAGTTTCATAAGGTTGATATCAAAGCATAATTTTTAAACAAAAACATGAAGCATCATCTCTGATATTCACTGCAGTCTCTGAAGCCCTGTGAGTTTTCAACCATCACTATACATTTCCTAGAAAATATATGTAGATTCACATAATTACAAATACTGTTACTATGTAATCCTCAAAAATTTGGATGTACATGTATTTGAATGTATTTTATACTGGCTGATCCTCACGCTTTGGAGAGAATAAGCTGTTGTCTAACATGTACTCACATCTTCGACGGGCTCTCGCCTGAGATTCCCAACAATTTGTTCCACGACCAAATTCTTTAGAAAGATCAGCAGCAGTGAAATGGGGAGCATGTACAGCTCAAAGTTCCATACAATAACTAAGTACACCTGCACACACAGAAGAGAAAAAAAAATCGTGTTAGTTGATCAAATTAAATGAAGTCTATAAGTTTAGTGTGGTTACCATATAATTTCAGTTACAGTGCTGGGCTTGGATATTCAAAACAGAAATATCAGATCAAATGGAATTAAAAAGTATTTCATGAGTGACTTGTGAAGTTCACTATAACAGCTTTTGTATGGACAGGTCCTATACTGATAATAATCATACAATACCGCCTTTAATACAATAATATTTATACAAAATCATGGCATGTAAACTTTGAAATGGTACAAGAAACTGTTTCTAGTGAGACTTGTGAAATGAAACTTGCATACTCTCATGCATCTGTAAGAACATAGTGAATCTAACTATTAATCTGACAGTCATGTCTGCGATAGTGAATTTCCTTATTTGCGAGTAATAAAATATAAACCTGGGATTCTTGCTTATCGATATAGTAATACTAGTAGGTATACATTATTTTATTGTTTTTTTTGTGTGTGTGTTAACTAGTGATGCAAAAAATGTGCTCCAAATTCCATGTATGCTGTATTTTCAAAAGCAAGGCTATAGATTATCAAAATGTAATAAGATTCACATTGAATCTTGGGATTGTATGCATAGTGCTGATGTAAATGTGCTACATAATGCTTTTATCTCACTTCTTTATGTGTGTATTTACAGATATGAAGTCATGATTCAAGCACTACGGTTGCCAAAAAATATTATTCCGTCCAAATACAGAAATAGTCTTTCATTCATTCTGTACTAGTATAGATTAATTATTTAGGAACGGGTATCGCGGCAGTGTAAAAGGTAGTCATTACTTACTCAGGTAAATGAAATGCACTGCTATGGCCACAATCAAAAACTTCCGACTTAGTATTAAAAAAGAGCAAAAATGGATCTAACTACAGCAGAAATAGATGTGCTCCCCAAATTTGCTACCAGTAGTATATCTATTGATTGCAGTAATTGTAATTTTCACAAAGCTTTCAAAATGGCGGCTCACGGACTTTGACATTGTCCTCACACTCAGTCAGATTTACTTCTAGTCTGTGGTATTTATAAGCTGCCGTGTCATTGGCATATCATGTAACTGAAGAAGAAAACAAATACTGCCACAAGAACTGCTTGTTCATCCTGTTCAATCTCCCCACCATTGTGAACTTGCTTGATTCTGCTTATAAGGAAGACTTTTACAATACATGTAACTTGATCTAATACACATGTTTTGTGAATGAAATAAACAGAATATCAGTCAGAATGAATAAAAACATTTAGTTTCGACATCCACATTCATTAGAAATCATTGTTTTAATCCCATTAGCCAGGATCCTGGGAAGGAGCACACACAGATCTAATCTCAGTGTAATGATATTGTACTAATTTAAGATATCGTTCCCCCCCCCCCCCTCTTTTTTTTTTAACTTTCAGTATGTACATTGTTCCTTTTATTTTCTTTTTGGTCTCTTTAACCTTAATGCCTTCGTAATAATTTAAGCTGTTTCAACACACTGAGCTCTCTACTCAGTTGAATGGCTATGCCTTTACATGTGAAAAATATGTTCAATTTAATCGTTTTCTGTAAATTATGTTATACTATTTTCCTGAACTCTGTATCAGATGTCATGTTTTTTTTTTAAAGTGAAAGTGATGGATTTTGGAATCATGATGATATATGACTTCGAGAAAAATAAATTCTGAGTGTTTTTTTCAAATACAAGGTCACATACAAAATTTCACAGAAACTGACGTTCTAGAAGTTGTCCAAAATTGTCACTCAAAGTATGCCACTTCAAAATTTACAACCTATAATAACAAGAATAATACAAATAAACAATTTTCATTACAGTTAGTAAATATTTCCATCTATCTGGCTTATCCTTACCCTTACTTATTCCCCATGGATGAAAAAATCTTTTAACAGTGCAAGTTAATTCTTGTGAAATGCTTGAAGCTGACCAAATCTCTTGTAAGTACTAAATATGCCTTACTCAAATATGTTTTTCTGTATATATAACATATATGGCAAGCTGAGGACTACAGGACTCTTGAGCCATTAATATTGTGATTGATTCAGAGGACAATAAAGTTACTGCAAATTTTTCATTTTGGCACTTTGTCCTGGACTATTTAGAGTTATTCCCCAGGGGCACAGTCAGAGCGACAAAAAGGGTCAAAATTTATTCACAGCAAGCAAAGAAAATAATACCTTGTATAAAGAAACAAATCCATACTTCAACTTACAATAAAGGCTGTGATTGTTCGAGGAGGAGATTGCCAGTCAAAACAACTCTGGATGAAGCGGCCAGTGTCAAGAAAAACACCAATGAGCCCCGACACCCGGTTAATGTTTCGCTTCATTGTCTAAACCAGAAAGTCAAAAAAGTCATAAAAAATTGTGATTAGGTGTTAAATACTCAGTATGAAAGCTAAATTTGTTTGTTCAAACTTGGTGTATATGATCTCATGACATGACATAAATATACATAAATTTACATTTGACTAGCTTCTTTTTATGATCTACAAGAATGACAGGCAATGGCAGAATGAAAATAAACAAAAAGAGACTGGAAATGAATCTCTAACACAGTGGTTTCTAATGTTTTAACACTCGAGACCTCTTACCCAAAAGCTTGAAACACACACAACCCCCAACCATTAGCAGCTTGATTTACATTTTATTTTCTGTGATGGAGAGGAAAAGAAACATCTAACAAAAACAAAAGCAAAAAAAATTATTCAAGAATGACTGTTTCTTTGTGAACTAATGTCATTTAATGACATTGAACCACTGTAACACGTTTGTTCTTTTATTTTTGCACTGAAATAAAAACAAAACAAAAAAGATGCAAGAGCATAAAAAAAAGCAATTGATGAGTTCAAATTAATTTTATCCTAAGCCACCCCTAGCAAGGCTATATGGCCCCCTGTCAAAGCTTAAAATCCCCTACCCATCAATTGGAGACCCCTGCTCTAATATATCACATTCTGCATACATCTAGAAAAACAAAATTGTAGCACAATTTATATGCATGACATAAGAAATAGAGATTTGCATGGTGCATACCGAAATTTTGAATTTTTGATCTGGAACCATCAGTTTTTCTTCCCTTGGATTCACAGTTCGTACTGCTGCCTTAATCTGCAAATAGGCAAATTGAGAGCGAGACATAACATGCAAGTATTACTTAGTGCAAGGTTTTCAAGGCTTATCCAGGGCACCAATTATCTTGTGTATGACATATGTTATGAAGCTAAGTGAGTATTGTTGAGAAAAAAAAACTTACTGGAATTTGAATTATCAATCTTTAAAAAAATATATTTTGTGAGATAAATCAGTTTTGTACTCAGAGAGAAAATTTAAATCCTCTGTGCTAAATTGAGAGCATGGTCATGCAACAAATGGAGTGTTTTATATACTTTTTCTTTTTTAAGTATATGAAAGAATGTCATTTTTACTTCCATTGGTGGGCATATGGCATATTAAACAAGCACCGTAAGAAAGGAAAAGTTGTCTCTAATTATTTGACTTTAAAGATGCTAACAATCGGGGTGGAAAAAAACATACTGAAGAGACCAAGTAAATTTTTAAAAAATTTCTGTGAAGCATATTTCCCAAAGAAAGAGCAAATGTGTGTTTTCTTCTTTACGTTGTTTCTTTAACATAAGAAATTTATTTGATTTTAAAAAATTGTCCCTTAGAGTGAACCTATTGCCATTTTGTATAGTAAATCTGATGTGACTGCTCTTTTTGTAAATAACAGGCACACAAATAAACGCAAAAGAAGCTATGGCATATAACTTTAAAATAATAACAATGAGGAGCTATTAAAACAGATCTGCCTTTCCTCTCCAGTCAGGCAGAACAGTCTAGTTTTACAACAGGTTTGGCTTTGATTCTTATCCCACATCCCAACTCACATGGTTGAAGACTAGGTCCATCTCCAACAAGATTGCCCCCTTTGTCTTGTGAACCATTTTACGATCTTTCAGGGCGTACCAGCGCCGCTCTCCATTACGAATCTGAAATGAAAAGGAGAGATGTGAAATAGGCTTGCATGAAACTTACTTAAGGATGGGGGGGGGGAGGGTTGGTTCTGCAATTTGGATGTTGCTCAAAAAATGCGATTTTGCGTTTTTGTTTTCTCTTAAAAGTCCTGCCTTTTCTGCGTATAAAAATGGTATAAAAAAGTGGATATGTCCATTCTAACATGTTTGATCAATAGTCATTCAACGTTACACCTAGCCTACTGTCAACCACGATTTGGCTCCACCTGGTTGCTACATGCAGTCGCAGATCATCACTATTTGATTATATGTAGGCAAAGAGTGCATAAAACACTTGATTATG
>JBCEWB010227275.1:5870-16444 GCA_039654565.1 Peronia peronii
CAACAAATAAGGCAAAAATAGTTTTATTTTATTTCTCAAGTTCCACATTATTTTTTCCCCAGAAAGAACATAGAAAATCATATAAGGCAAAAGAGGTAAGCTAGTTTGATCGGATGTGACTGTAAAGTGAGTCAACAAATGTACAGAAATATCCTATGAGTAGAATCAGGATTTCCAAATAATTGTTTAATAACATAATGATGTACATGTACATAAATAAAATGGGTTTCATTTTTTCTATGACTAATTAATCCTGCTCAGCTCAGATTCTAACTCTATTGAACTGTGAAATACTTTCACCATATACTTTTACAATGAAGCTAGCATGGCCACATAATTCAGCGCTAACAGAAATCTGTCACTGCATAATAGTGGACCTCCAAAATTTCTAACTTCATCAAAACAATTTATCACACTGCCGCATGATATTACAGAATTGCTTTACCAACTTACCCAGTGAAACATTATCAATGTTTCCACCCATTTGTAATTCTTGGTGACTAGAAAAATTAAAACGGAGACAGCAATGGTCAGCTATTTAATGCATGTTATTTTTCTTGTTGCTTGAAGAGAAGTATGGAATATAAACCAAGGATTATTATCCATAATACAAAAACAAATTCTTAACAGTGAAAAAATCTTACTGTGGTATGCATTTGTACACATGATGACACAATTGATGAATGTGAAATTACATCAAAGATCAGGGAGAGCTGCAGGCTTATAAATTTGTGTGATATGATAACAAATTGTTTTTTTTATTTTAAAAAATATCAAATGTTTGTGGACATAAATGAGAGGAAGAATGTAAAACTTGTCCTGAAGAAAGAATAATAACCCTGTGGCAAAGTATCATTCAAAGAAAAAAAAAAGAAATTAACCTCTTTTTAAATGAAAAGGAAACTACATCCGCTGTGGCTTTTCTTGCTATTGCGTACATCTGTGGGCTGTCGCAAAATGTTCATATACAACATATCAAAATGTAAGAGCAAAAAATGGTGTCTCATACAGTGGCACCAGTTGCTAAAATGCAGAAAAAAACTGTACTATTCACGTATATTACATATGATAATATGGTGATAGGACGAAGGAGAAAGATAATAAATAAGAAAAAAAAATCCCAAATAAATTTTCAGGGAGTAACTAACATAACAATAGACCTTTACCATTTTGTATCTGGTATAGTTCAGTAGGAAGCTACTGTTTTCTTCCAACTTACTACACTAGTTAAACAATCCTGAACAAAATAAACTATTGATATCAAGTAAAAACAAATGTGAAGCCTTACCTGACTATGTGTACTTCAATAGGGAGCTACCAGAGAATAAAGCAAGAGAATCTAGAAAAGAAATCTTAAATAAATTTTCACTGGGCAGCTAACAAAATTACACATACTGTTTTATTTGTCTTGCAGCTGATCAAAATGAGTTGAACGATGATTTTCCACCAAATTAAGTTATTATTGTTATGTAATATCTAAATTCATATACTTTCAGGAGTTTCAGGAGGTGAAAAAAGTTTTGAGCTAGCTTGAATGTAGCCAACGATATTGCAGATTGAAAACAAAAAGGGCTGATCCCGTAGTACCAGCTAAAATCAGAACAAAAATCAGCAAAAATGAACAGTTTAGCACATAAATCTAAATTTTCACCTCACAACTTCCTGATTTTCTTATAATCTGGGTATAAACATAAGATCAATACATGTATTTCCTTATTCAGAGATGAATGTTTTTCAATTTTTGCAATACAGAAATACACTGATAGACCTCAATTCTCTGTTTGAGTCCAGCAAATTAAGACTCATTCTGACTGGCCGTGAGACATTTTTACATGTATTTGCACTATATTTGAACTGGGAGTTACAGTTATCCGTCCAACTAAACTTGGTAGTAAAGGAACAATATCACATTTACCCTGAACACTAGTATTCATTTTGATTGTAAAATTATCTTCAAACAATCAAATATGAACAAAACACTTTATATTTATTACTATCACATAATAGGAATAAAGTGTATATTATACAAGTTAAGCTTAATCTCTTGTAACAGTATCTCTATTCTATTTCTTTCTATTCTATTTCTGAAGATTATGTCATTCACTATAGCCTGAAAAATTAGTTAGTTCTCTGAGGACAAAAACAGGTTGGTAGGATAAAATGACTGACCTACACTCCTTTCTTTGTAAACAAAGAAAAATCCTTGTTACACCAGGGATGATATTTTTAACATGATGTAGATATTATGAAACTAGAAGCTTCTGTGGGAAACAGTTGCTCCTAGAGGCTTCTCATCTCTACGGCAACAATATATCTTCAATAGGGAACTAGATAATGCTGTGAATTAGATTTTTATTCACACTTGGTACAGCATTCTAGAAGTGGAAAAAAAGGTAACATTATACATATTGGTTGTGCGCCAAAAGGTAGAGAGGGCACAGACTCTATCCTCAGCAATCCATCTTGCCACATTTTGTGGGCGTGTAGTATGTGCTCCCTTCCACCTTTGGGCTGCGGAGTCACACGCTCTCATGTGCTGATACACAGTCAATATTATTGTCAGCTCCCCCAACCGACAACCAACAAACACACTAAAGTAATTTTGTTGCAATAATATCTCCTATATTATGATTTCTTACCATTATTAATGATTTCTTATCAAGATTACTAAAGAATTGAAAAAAGGGTTTAAGTCATGAAATACGTCCCATGGAACAAGTAAGTTTGGATCAACAAACAAGGTGGTAAGATAAAACAAAGCCCTCAGAACTAAAGTAAAAGATACATTTCATACGTTTTCAGCCAAGGTTAAGATAGCCCATGTGGAAAAATTATTAAAACAATCAGTGACAGACTCACAGTCAAAATTTAAGGTGAAAGCACTAAACATCATAAAATATAAAACAGGAAAACTAGAATAGCATATGGAGCTCAGAAAAAAAATTCTAGATAAATTCTCTTGAAATAGAATTGAGTACTTTTGATTCTAGAGTCTTCAGTTTGCAGCTTTCTCATAACAGGTTAACAAGAATGTGGACATAAATGCGAACACATCAACAGTGATAAACTACAAATTTGAAATAAAATTCTCCTACCTGATAGTTTAGTAGGCGAGCAAGGCTAAAGATGTATTAATTCATGGACAAATAAAGTATTCATATTGGTATGATTGTCATCAGCTTATTAATTGTATATATAGTTTATATATATAGTTTTGTTGCACACCGCTGTAATTTTTAACATGGTGAACAAACAGTTCCCTTGTTTTTCATGAATCCAGTTGATATCCCTGATGAAATCAGTTTCACAATTTCTCCCTGATGGACAATGTACTTGTGATGTTCACCTTTTTTTCACTGAATTTTCTCTTCTCTCTTTTCTTTTCTTTTTTTCTAACCAAGGCAGCCGCAGTTTTATTGAATCAAACCGCCAATGGTAACATTTTTACCCTGATACAATATTTTTAGGCACATGTATTTCCCAAATATCCCAGCAAATACAATGTACTACAAAAATGGCAACCTGGATATTATGAAAAAAAAAATGTTTAAATCAGGCACTAATGCATATTCATTCACCATATATATAGCACTACAAACTGGTGAACATCAAAAAAAAAACATTAAGCAATAAACAAATATCAAGATCAGTCTAACAATTAAAAGAAAAATAATTAATAAATTTTTTAAAAAGTAATAAAAAAAAAAAAAAAATAATTAAAATAAATTGTGATAGGCACTTCAAAAAAATGAAGACCCTTTCAATTTTTTCTCAGGACATATCTGTTTATGAATCACACTCATTCCAAAGTTTTTGTTGGCAGATTATCATTATGTCTACACTGTGAAATCATCTAATGAAGACTGAGTAATAAATGATTCAAATTCTTAAATGACAAAATATTTGAAGACAATGAAAACCATACTGATAGATGTACTATATCTCATTTCACAAATATAGTTTTATAACTGCTTTTTATTTATCTGACAGACTGTATATTGGCAGAAGTAGGAACATAGCTAATGCTATAAATGGACTTTTATTCACATTGACAACAGCACCTGGACAAAAAAAAAAAAATGGCAACATTATACATGTGGGTTCTAGCAAAATAAAAAAAATATGTATATGTATGCAGTACCAGGATGTAATAAGCAAAAAAGTGGGGAATGATGCTGAATTGGTGGCTTCCCTGAGAACAAATAATACAAGGGTTTATTGTTGTCAGGAAGCTTTGCATTGCTTGGGATACAACTGGAAAACCAAAGCATCTGAATACTTTTAAATAAATAGATTAAGGGGTGCACAAAATCCACAAGAATGATTCAGTCTCTTAAGGAACATTATCTTCCTGTCATGTTCTCCCTCAGATTAAGAAAAAAAAAATCAAATTAAACTGATTTTGGAAACTTCATGTGAAGCCTTCAAACAAAAGCATCTCAAGACATATAATGAGTCAAATAGAAACAGATTAGACAGCATACTGTGATTTTTTAGAATGATCTTTGCATGAAAGCTGAAAGATTTTATTTCTTCCACCACTTACATGTACTAACATTTTCAACATTTTACAAAAAAGACAAAATGCTCTGACCAGCCAGTTATTTGGGGTGTGAAATTCACCCTGGCCCCAATGATTCAAATATTCAGTTTGACATCTTGACCCTTTGTACTATTTTGGCATTTAAAAAATTCCATCCATACCTTTCTGTTTCTGCACAAAACATGCGAATTGTAACTGCTCCAACTGTCTTCAAATTAATATAACAATTTACAGTGATTTGGGGGCACATTTTTTCCCCTTTTTTTTTCTGTTTCTGCTGTTATGTTTAGCTTAAAAAAATAAAAAATTCCGCCTAAACATGGCAAAAACTTCAGCTAATGCAGGGGAAATCTGGTGCCACTGATATCTTTTTTCTCTTTTTCACTTCCTTGTCTGTTCTCTCACAACTGTATCTAGAAGAAAATGGTGGTAGTAGAATGGAACTGATAACTATGAGGATGCTAAATAACAATTGAGAACATGGAAACTTCCTTTAATAAATCAATTTCACTGAGCCAAATGACACACATAGCACCCCAATATTATAATTTGCTGAGCCTAATGCCTATATAAATATAAGATATATGAAAGACAATCAACGAATAAAAATAAATTGGAATCTCTGATACCAGAAATAGGGCAAAATGTAATTTAAATAAAAACATTTTTTTCTTTTATTCTGTAAACCATAAATCAACACTAAAATTAACACAGCCATAATGACATTAGGTACAAACAAAACACCACAGCCGCAAGAAGAATGTCAAATATCACACCATTTACTTAATCAATGATAACCACAGACATGATGGCTTGAGAAGATAGGCAACCCATATGTATGTTATTGTAACTAAACTATCTATTTTTCTCCTTATTTCTTAGTCTTTGCAAAACTTTTTAATTTCAGAATACTCTAGTTTTTAGTTGCATATCTGTTTATGCATAGTTAGAAAGGAGTAAATGTAGAACTGCTTAAATATAATCTGTGGTGCCCCTATAGTCTGACAGTGGCTATGGCTTTCCCAAATGTCAAGTGATCATGAGGTCACTGAGAGTTTGTTCAATTTATTCTTTTTCGCCTGAGACAATTCAAGATTGCCTTGTCAGGTGACATTTGGAGCTGTCGGAAAACATTTCCCATCATTCACTGTCAGTTAGCAACTGAATCCAATTTATGTTATACTAAGAGACAAAGTAAAGTTTATTAGAGAGAACAATTGTAGAAAGAATGTCATAAAAACATATCGTCTTTTCTGAAATTATCAATATGTAACCATTTATATTATATCAAGCACTCAAGAATTATGAACAATTTTAATACACATTATCTTAATGGAATGACTGGCATCTTTAAATTCTCCTTAATTATAATATATATCGCAAGACACATTTCCAATTTGTACTGTAATATTACACATCATCACCATTTTATTTGTAAACTGTTAATTCATTGCATAGTTTATAACACAATTTTATACAAAAAAAAAAAAACAACAAAAAAACAATTTTTGAACTTCAATTCTTTCAAGCTTTTCTCCCTCAGACTCGGAGAGAACACCAAAATGTGTAACACTTTTCATCTGTCTCCAATATTCTCCTTTGGAATGCCAGTCAGCCCAGTATGCACTTTTCTTTTCACAGACAGATTCTGCTTACATAAATTGCACTATATGATGAATTTCTGCTTCCTCTAGAACTAGAACTAGATCCAGACTCAGCTGAATCATCATTAGAATTATCACTTTCACTATCATTGGTCAAATTCTTGCTTATCTTCCTCAGAGGAATAAAAACTTGCAAGCAATGTCTTGCCCAAGTACTAGAGGAAGTACTGAACTCATCATCACTCACTTCATGGTTCAAAAATATGGCTTACTTTCACAGAAAGACAATGCAAAATATGTGAAACTCAGCTATCATATGCATTAGAAAGGTATTCAAAACAAACTGTGAAAATAACTTCTTATTGGTTTACACATTTAGAAACTGAAGCAGTTTTTGTGGGTCTGTCTTTTTAACTCATGAAAATTCCCTCATATGGGAATCTGGCAAAGAGGAGAAATTGTGTTTTCCCAGTGATCCAGCTTGACTGAGTGAAATACTAAAAGTAGAAAAATAATTTTATATACCACTTAGAGGTAAGAAACTGTGATAAATACATTTTTGTTCATAAAGTAACATGTTATTCGTTGTAAGTATAGACTGACAGCCATTGTCATGTAGGAGTAAAATGTCAGCTGACTTATTCACAATTTGTATTTAAATACTTTAAATCACTGGGGATAAGACTATAAAGCAAACACAAGCAAATGAAGCAATGCAAAGAAAAGATAAATAATAATTTGTATTTTGTGTACAGTACATACAAAGATATCTATAATATCAAGAAGTCAAGAAAGTGTGCGTGGTTGTAATAAATTTACTTTGTAAGTAAAAAAATAAATCTTGCCATTAAAAACATAAATAAAAAATATTTTTAGAACCAACATAACTGTTAATTTTTCAATAAAATGAAAGTAATTGCATGACTAAATCTTGTTTCAATGACATGGATTCTGCTTGATTAAGTTAAGCGTGAGAGTGAGTAAAAAATCTGATATGCAGTGAAAGCATTGAGCATGGAATATTTGTAATGCATTGTGGAAGCCAATAACTAAGGCAGACATAGCTTGTTCTTTGTATAATAAAAAACAGCGGTTGGGCCACTGGACTCAGGATCAAAAGTTCCAGGTTCGAATCCTCACTGGTCCTCACATTTTGTCCTTGAAAACACAATTAGCATGTATTTCCTGACTCTACCTAGATTAAATGGGGGAAAAATATTGCTAGATTGATAAGGTTTAGAATGCCTAACAGGCAATTCCATTGTTCACTTCCCTGTAAGTTGAGAATGTACTGAGTGTCTCTGTTGGTTTATCAGGGCAATTATAGATTGTCAAGTGCTTAGAGCTTGTATACTGTATGGGAATAAGTGCAATACAAATACTCTCTATATTGATTACTGTGATATCGCAGTGATGAAGGGTACTCCTTATCCGTTTTGAAACTGACATGTCAGAAGTACTAACTGATCATTGTTTGGACTGAAAATTCTGCACAAAATGAACTGTTTTGGTTTGGGTTCAAAGTTCATAGAATATTCTGTTTTGCTGAATGCCTTAAGTTTAAATATAATTTGAAAAATTATCAGGAAGCCAGAATGAAACTGTCCCTGCTTGAAAAATGAAATTTTGAGCACACAGAAGCATTTTTGTGAAACAACAATGCTCACCATTCTGTATTAGAAAAGCATATATTCAGTTGATTAACCACTCAATTCTCCCATGTATGGAAACAATATTGGCTGCCAAAAATGCGAAATGCATGACATGACAAAAAAAAAAGAATTAAGCAAGCTGCATGAATATGATTAAATACTTCATAGGAAAATTCATTAGTACTCAAGGAATGGAATGGTTTCAAAAGTTGATTGCAAGCTTTCAAACACACCCCAACAGTCATTCTGAATTTCATTTGTGAAAATTTTAGTTCAGCTGTGAACTGGTTTTCAGTGGTGTGCAATATTCGGACTTCATTCATGTTTGGTGATGACGTCTTTTGTTTTCTTCAGAACCCACAACTGACAGAACCCACAAGTGACTATCACTTGTGAAGGCTGAAACCTTATCATGAGAATTTTTGGTTTTGCAATAAGGTTTTATTTTGTAACACTAGATAAGAAATGTGGATACAGAAATGGTCATAATGTGGCTTTAGTGCAAATACAGAAAATCAGAAGTCTGATCTTCTTAACCAAAGCAAAACAATGCTAGTATGAAGATTTAATAAAGAGGATCTTGACATGTTCTGTTAATAGATTCTGATTTGTCTTGCTTTCAAAAACTGTTCAAAATTATACTGCAAGCACTTAAACTCAAACTTGCATGTAAACGATGGTAAAAAGATCCTGACATTTTGTCTCTGAAAAGTTCATCACAAATTCAATAATAGAACTAAATTAATGCACCTCATATACATATATATATTTGATCTCAGTGAGAACTACAGTGGTTTACTTTTTGAAATTGTCAAGACAGGGAGCTGAATAAATGACAAGAAACTCACAGCATCTACGGAACCAGTTCATAAGCTGGTGTCAAATATGATTTTGGTACAAGGCCAATTTTCCCATCCAACTCACCAACCCACCAATTGTCTTTATCCAAATCTCGGCTAATCACATGCACTATTTGACCTCTTCTGAAGCTTAGTTCATCATCTGAGGTGCCCGTGCAGCTCCACATGCCGTAGAACATGTTCTCAAAATCCTCGGATGGTGGGAGGATTTTGCCCAACACAGGAGTCGTTTTCTTCTTTGGTGTAGGTGGAATGGCAGGCAATGGCTCCGAGGGTGGAGGCGGAAGTGTGCGAGATGGTAAAGGTGGAAGACTGACATTGTCTTGCTTTGGTGGTGGGGGAGGGGGTAAGTTGGAAGATGTGTCAGCATGTTTTGCCACATGCGGTGGTAGCGGTGGTGGTGCTGCTGCAGGTGACGGAAGATCATCAGACTGATTTCCTTGTGGAAGATCAACATCGATTGGTTCATAGATCAAATTATCATCTTCAAACTCATCCATGGGCTTCTCATTCTGATTCTGGTCAACTTTGATGGGTGCTGGCGTGGGCGTGCTCTTCTTAAAAGGAGATACATTAACAGTTTTAGAGGATGCTGGTGCCTTTTTAGAATTTGGTGTCTTCTGGACCAAGCTGGTAGCTTCATCATATAGCTCCTCAGATTCTTCAGGAGCAGCTGATGTTATGCTTCCGCCTGTGACTCCTGGGGCTACTTCATCTAGTGGCTCATACAAATCTTCTCCATCTATTTCTGAACAACAGAAATACATGTCATAAGTGAGTTAAAGCAAAATTCTTATGTAACGTTCAGTTTTACAAATGAACTGAAAATGTGGACTTCAGTATTAAGAAATATGCCATTTATGTCCAACTTTTGCCATTCCCGCTTTCCCCTCCCATTCTTCTCATAAATCTGCACAGATGTATCCTCTTTCCATCCTTGTGCCTAAAAAAATACTCGACCTATTCCCTGTTTCTTATTCTTGTGCTCACAATACCAAGAAGTGTTGCAATCTGTGGATGGAACAATTTGATGTGAGGAGACATTAATATACAAAAATTCCAGTGACTCTGAGGCTGATTTGGGATACAACACTTACCTTCCTCATTAGCACCTGTAGGAGAAAGTTTACTGGCCGTTTCAATAACACTTCTCCATGACTGGAGGTCTTCTTTGTTCTCAGTCAAAAACTGGGGAGAAGAAATGTCTTCATTAGTTCTTATTATTTTTCATTAGTTTCTCAACTTTCCAAAATGCAGGATCAACTTAGGTTTTTCTCATTCCCTATCATATCATCTCAGCTCAGACAGTTTCACAATTCATGGATAAACATTGCCGTGATAGTCAGCGACCTATCCTAAAAACTTATCACACCTTTCTCAGCCAAGCAGGCTTGTCTTTACCTTAGCAAACATTATATTATCAAAACATATTATGAACAATTTCATGTAAAGTTGAGCGTGCCTGTCAGGTAAATAAATCTAACTTGTTTTGCAGAATGTTTTCCTGCAACTGATAGATACAGGCTTGCATGATCCAGTGTCACACATGCCAAAAAAATAACAAAAGGGCAATCAACAGGCAGGCATACTGTGTTCCAACATTGCAAAATGGTTTGATAGGCAGCTCACCATTGCTACAACAGTGACTCCAAGTCACATTTATCATTTTCTGGATGTTGTCTATAAGAGCACACTATAAAAAATGCATATTATTTGCTGCAATAGATTTTAAATTTTTTTTTTCCATTGAAGAAAAATTCACTTGACAATATGACTGACTATACTTCTATCCAATATCTTTTGAAAATCTCATGGAGGAAGAGAACAAAGTGTGTAGTCATTTAAAAATAAATGTGTGTGTGTGGGGGGGGGGGGGGGGGAAAAAAGAGGGACCGATTCCATTTTTCACTTCCAA
>JBCEWB010227385.1:0-23917 GCA_039654565.1 Peronia peronii
CCCCCCCCCCCCCCCCCCCCCCCCCCCCCCCCCCCCCCCCCCCCCCCCCCCCCCCCCCCCCCCCCCCCCTTAACTTCATCTTATTTTGTTTCCATTGACTCACTGGGATTAGTCCCAGATACATAAATATTGCATGGATGTGTGAATATATGCATGTACTTGTGTTTGTCACTCATATTGCACTATCTTTCCAGGAACAGTAAGCAAACATTCCTTTTCTGTAACGAAATGAAGTGTATCTTATTTTACAAATTATGTCTCTGTTCTTTTTCATACTGTGCTTCATCAGTTTATTCCAGTATCTCATTTCAGATACTTTACAAAAGCTGATATGATCACGCTCTGGTCTGATTGTATGGCTAAGACCTCTTAATAGGAGTGGAAGTCCTCAGAGTGATTTTTCTAATGCTTGAACTAGGGACTTTCTTTGCTTCAAAAACTGATTCAGCATGCCCAAATTACAGGAAAAGTGTAAAATGTTTTGTTTCATTTTGTGTCCGATTGCCATAGTCTTCAAAATTAGCTATTTTCAAAAGCCTATGGTTTCTAGAGTATTGAATGTAATCATCTAAAATTTTGTAATGAAATAGCTCTGTATAAAAGATAACATGCATTTATTTTTTATTTATTTGTCACACAATGTGTGTTATACATTTTTAAAATATGTCACGGCAGTTCCAAATCTCTACAAACTAGAGCACTTAGTTACTGACCCAGCCTGGCAATAAATTGCGCGGCCGATGGGTGACTGGGCTCTCAAGGCATCGGGAATTTCCGTTGTGTGCACACCTTGGAATTGCTTTGATTTTGATACACTCTGATGTCCTGTTAATAGCCACTTTCCCACAGGAACAGGTGCGAGTTTGCTATCAAATGAAAGCTCAACATTCTGCCTTTAATGCTCCATTCTTTGTTCCTGCTGTTTTTGCGTGTTTGTTGAAATGTGTGTGTATTGACTAACTCTTTGGGGGTGAAAAGAATAATTTGAAAATTCATAAACACTTAATTTAACCGTAAAAAGTTTTCTTTCACATCTAATATTGTTTGTGATTCAAGTAAGTCTTAGTCAGTGAAAGTTTTTTTCCTCATTATTCCACATTTGTGTCAGTTATAGGCAGATATCCTGAGTGTGTATGCAATTGTTGTATTTTTTGTTAAGGTTGAAAATCTGGTTTCCAGGTGTTTTCTTCTAATTTTATGAAATAACTGAGCGATAATTAAACGTTTTCTATTCTCTGATTAAGAACAGATCAGTTGAAGACAGTATATGACACTCAAATATGGAGCACTCCATCAGAAGAGCCTCTGTTTGACGTGGAAATCACTGGAGTGTTTTACCCTGTCTGTACATTTTTCTTGGCATCACAGTCAGACATCACAATCTTCTAGAGAAAACCACACATCAGCTAGACATAGATTTAGCATATGCTCTAGCAAAAGCCAATTATCTTTCAAACATCAGCGAAGTGGACAAATTTGTTCACTGCCGGAAACACAAGAATAAATTAGAAGACGTTAAAAAACAAAGTGATTTTATATGAGAAATGTTTTCATTTTTCACAAGATGAAGTCAATAAAGGAAGATTTTAGTCACTTTCAGAGAAAATTCAAGATGAAATAGATAGTAACATCACTCCACTGGCACAGAGGGAAGATCCAATCACCTCTGCTTTGGAAACCATTGTAGGAATGCATGGTTTTGTGATCCACGCATATCACAGCCTCTCAATCAATCGGCAGTCACTGCCACAAATACATGCAAGCAAACTTTACATCAGCCTCACAAAATACATTATTCATCGCACAGTTGAGCTCACACAAGACGAGTCAGTAGTAAACCAGGCACAAATGATCAGGCAAAAGTTTGGCACACTCAATAAAAGTTGTTTCTAACATTCATACACTTATCTCACACACTCAAACAATAGATCCCACAGAGTACAATACAGTTAATACGGCAATCAAAACCTGCATGGCACTTATACAGAAAACTATTTCCACATAAACCAACACCCAAAATCCACATGGTTGGGTGCCATTGCTTTCCATTCATCAGAAACTGGGGTTTCCGACTTGATTTACTAGGGGAACAAGGTTGGGAACAGATCCATGCCTCCATCGCCAAAATTGAAAGGAGAATGATTGGGCATAGTAACAAGGCTAAACAAACTAAAGGCTATTCTAGAAACACATCAACTTCAAACATTAGTTACTATAAGTGTTATTGTTACAATTATTATTATTAACATGCATGTGTATTTACGGGTTGTTATATGTATATAAAATAAATTGTGTAAATAATATACAGATACAAAGTGATTGTGTCAAATATCATTAAAACTCTGTTAGCTGAATTCTATACAGAAAGTGAGTGGCATCTTAAATCAACGATAACTCTGGCAAATCTGGAGTAATATGAATAAATCTTAGTGGGTTGAAAAATTCAACACGTGAGGTGTCTGTTCCTTTAAAAAAAAAAATCAAATTTCACTTTTTATATATATGTATTTATAAACTCATTATCATTTCTTGACTTTACCTCTGAATTGCAAACGTATATATGCTTACTTCCCAATTAAATCTATGTGCACTTTATCTCCATGATTTCACCTTTTGAATCCTTTTAAATATTATGATTGTGTTTTGACTGTTAGAAGAAATGACCACAATCCTAATATGTATGTAATTTGACTTCAAGCGCTCACTCACTATCTGACCACATGTAACATGCTGGGCTCATAACTGAGGGCTGACCTCCCGGCCTGGGTCAAACTGGCCATTAACTAAGTGTTCCGCTTGTTACTGCCATGGATGTGTTGACTGTTGAAAAAAATGTACATTTTGAGAAAATCGCAATTGAATGTTCATAATCTTTCTATACAGTCTCTCAGTGGTGCTGTATTGGTGCTGCTTTGAGACATAAAGCCAGTGTTTCTGGCCACAGTTGTTATTTTTCTCATATCAGAAGAGTTCAAAGTGTTTAAAAATATGAAAAACCCAATTTTGATATTTTGATTCCAGAACTTTTTTAGGACCGCACTCCTCTTGAGCAAGGTATCTTTGAGGAAAGACAACCATGTTGAAGGAAGAGGGAACAGTCTTATCTTTTGTCAAGTTATGATTTCTCTGCCAAAATTACAGTAACCCACAAATTTTCAGATACAATTCAGAACCAATGTTGATCAACATAGAAGAACTTGATTGATCCTTTGAACTCATGCATAAGTTATTTTAGCTCTCTCAGTCTCAATTTTCCTTCCTTATGATTATTTCTGTCCTGATTATGTTGGCTGTTTCTATCATTTTCATTCTGGGTTCTCATGTGCAGATGATTACAGAGTAATTTCATCTCTCTAGGACTTTAGTAATTGAATCATAAATGTATATATATCCAGCTGATAAAGATCTTTGATCATTGTGATCTCATATTTTTCTTTTCTTGCACTACATTTTTTTTACTGATCTTTCAAATATTTTGTAACTGATAGTATATCGGTGAAAGAGTTTTCACCAACAGAATTCTGATCTAACATAAATCAAACTTCTGCTTGTGTGCTGTTAAAAAAACATAAGAGTTGAAGACAGAAAAGGCTGTGCTTACAATTTTGTCAAATGTTTATCTTGATGTAAATCTTTTAATTTCATTTTCTGCGTATTCTTTGCTAATCTCAATTAATGCATTATCGATGTCCTCTTTTTGTTTACTCTTGTCTTATAAATGAAATAACTCTACAAGAGCTCTCTTCTCATGTTTTTGCAGTGGTTGAAAATTTTGAAGTGATAGTGCTGATATTCTGACATTTTGTTTATTTCCCTTAAGGGCATGTGCGGGCAAACGTAGGTCAAAATTGTCAGTTTTTGGGTCAAGTTGTGCCAGAGAAACAGGACTAGCGAATTTCAAATCCTTCTATACAAAGATGTATATATATCCTAAGTTGCTTCATGCCAAGTTTCAGAACAATTGACAAAAAAAATGTAAAAGTTATAGGCAAATAAAAAATGTGTGATAAAAATCCAAAATGGCCGCCATTACTATTACATAACGATGAAAAAAAATTTTTTTTTTGCGTGTTTGCCATGTCCGAGTAACTCAGTGAACAAATATATGACGCAAAAACAGTCTTTTCTTAAGAAATGGTGAAATTGGTTTTTTTAGTAGCACATGCCCTTAATCCCAGAGTCTTGGTTTGGAAATTTGTTGGTTTCTAACTTCAGTTAAAATTTTCATTTTAGGATTGTTAGGTGAAATTTTTTCTGTAATCATAGTGATTACTGTCAGTTAACCAGGCTGAAAAATGTGCATAAACACACTGGGAACAATTGATGGCATGCAGACTTTTGAAAGTTTACAGTTTCACTTTTCATCTTCATGTTCTTTTTTTTATCTTTTTTCTGTCTCTCTCTCTGTTTTTTTTTTTTAGGATATTTTAAAGTTTTTAGCACAGATGCTTTTGTCATTGCAACATGTCCATTCAAAGCAAATCCTGCACCGAGATCTGAAGACTCAAAATATTTTGCTTGACAAGAAGAAGGAAACAGTAAAAATAGGAGATTTTGGAATTTCAAAGGTTCTCAGCAGCAAAAGCAAGGCTTACACAGTGAGTTCCCACATTCAGAATATTTAAAGATTAGTTGATGCATCAATTTAGAGAGAATTTTAATATTTCTGCAGATTCTGTCTAGTATCAAATTTTCATATTGAACTAATGGAGTTTTGCATAAAATTATTTAAGAGGGGGGAATCCTAAAATATGTTTTCTGCTCATAAAATTGATTTTTTGCTTTTTTTTCCCATTTTCAAAGGTCTGCCCTTTCTGAGTATAAAAATAGTAGTATTGAAAATTTGATATGTCAGTTCCAGTGTACATGGCCCATGGTCATTCAACGGATGACTCACCCTACTGTCAACTACAGTTTGGCTCTCTCTGGTTGCTATATGCAGTGAAGATTACCACTATTTGACTAGATACAACAAAGGATGCATAGAACAGTTGATTATGACCTCTTTTAGCAATATCTTGAGCCTCATTGCCAGGGATTGCTCTGCGGTGAAATAGACTCACAATCAAGCAAAATATCAGAGTGACCAGGCATTCTAAAATGAACCTTCACCTCCTATAAAGAGTGCAATTCTCTTTTATTTCTGTTACTTGAGAGCACTTAATCATGCTATTCACCAAGTGAATTATCCCGGAAAAGCTAAATGTTCAGCATGCAAGGCAGTTTCAAACCTCCTTCAAAGTGGAGCAGTTAGTTTCAAGCTGGGCCGACAATCAGCCACGTGGCCGACAGGTGATCGGGCATCACATATTCTCATTGCATGAGGAACTTGGATTTTCTTTGATTTTGATGCACTTTGATGTCCTGTTAATAGCCACTCTTTCACAGGAACAGGTGCAAGTTTGCAATCAAATAAAAGTTTGACATTTGGTCTATAATTTCTTGTTCTCTATATTCCGCTGTCTCTACTCATTTTCATGTAGTGGGTTGTTGAATAAAAATAATTTAAATGTTTATGTAGATCTTTTTTTACCATAGAAAATTTTCTTCCACATCTAATATTGTTCACGTTCAACTAAGTCTTTGTCTGTGGAATTTTTTTTTCCCATTAATGTACATTTATGTCAATTAGAGGCAGATATCCTGAAAGCTCGTAATTCTTAGGAATTTTTTTAAAGGTTGAAAATTTAGTTTTCTAAGCATTAAGGGCTAATTTTATGAAATAACTAAATGATAATTAATGTCCTTAATATTATCAAATACAAAACAAATCTGTTGGAAACAATATGATAGTGACACTCCAATATATCGTTCCTGTAAGTCTCTAAACGCGGAAGTCCGGAAAATTGGGTCATGACGTTAAAGACTGGGTTTCCCCCACCTCCTCTATAAATATCAAATCCATGGAACCAATCAAAGTTACACTTTTTGTCACCTGATCTAAATGTGCGATTCATTATTTCACTTTGATTTATTTAGTTTTTTGTCTCTCCTGTAAAATTCGCCTCTGCGGACGTGCGCGTTTTCAGACTTACAGGAATGATATGGTGCTCCTATGAATTACATATAAACCACTTCAATCTAGATTTAGATGTGAAAAGAAATCTCTGAAATTAAAGATAATTCAGGCAAATCTTGATGAGTTAAAAACTTTTAACATGTGTGTCACGAAGTGATCAGGCGGTGAATGCAGACAAGACCACACACTAATGGAGAAATGAAAACAGGACTCCTCAACGTCGAAATGATGCAGAATTTATTGCAGGTGCTTGGTAACAATACAAACTTCAGGGCAGCTGTTTAACTCTGATGCACACAGCTCTCACTGCATTCTACTTCTTGCTCTCCTCACTTCCTCTCCAGCTGAGCCTAAAATAGACCCCAGCCAGCCCCAAACTTCCCAAAGCTTCAAGTTCTCACAGTCCCAAACCATGGTGACTGTACTAATAATCACCACTATTATCGTGATGCCCACATAGAACCGTGACATAGTGCGCACACACATGTCATAATGCACACAAGATTTGACTCCGACCATCCCGTACATTATGCTTAGAGAATATCCCAGACATGCTACACTTACAACACACACTCGCATGGGCCCAGTGTATATAATGGTGACCCACTAAACATTGCTCACACCACACACTCATGTGTTCCCAACATGTATAATCATGATTCGTTACACATGTCCCCCTTTTAAGAATTTTGAAACATAAAACAAAATTCGAAATATTCAACGAATCATACACATTCCATCGATGGCAAAAGTCTTCTATACATATGACATCCCCTGCCTTTCAAGCCCAATCTCAAAATGAAATTCAATTCAACAATACCAAATAATCAAATAATGCCAGCTTGTAACACATGGTACACCAAACGCAGCATTAAAACCAGTGAATTAAATAACTGAACACTTCAACAAACTTAGATGATCACATATCTACCCGTCATCAATAACATCAAATACAGCCTTAACATATAGTTTGTACAAGTGTCTTACATGGGCTAAATCCCTCCAGGTCCAAATCACCCTGTACGACTCAAGAAGTCAGCACCAACATTCTCGGACCCTTTGATATGTTCAACATTAAAGGAAAAACGCTGCAAAGACAATGCCCAACGCATTATTCTAGGGCTTTCAGACTTGGAAGCGTTTAAGAACTCTAGAAGTCTATGGTCAGCTTATAGGGTGAAGTGCCTTCCATAGAGATATAACGAAAACTTCTTGATGGCCCAAACTATGGCCAAACATTCCTTTCCATGGTCGAATATTTCTTTTCTCTATCAAGCAATTTACGGCTTGTATAGGCTATGGGGAATAAATGACCATTGATCTCCTGTAATAAGGTTACCCTAAGTCCTACATCAAATGCGTCAGTCCCCAGAACAAAGGCCTGGTCCAAGTTCGGCAGGTGCAGAATTGGCTTGGATACAATGGTTTGCTTCAGTGATCTGTAGGCCTTCTCCTGCGCATCGCCCCACTCCACTGTGTTCGGTTGTCCCTTTCTCGTGAGGTCCGACAAGGGTGATGCCACAGCGGCGAAATTCGAGATAAACTCCTGGTAGTACCCAACGAGTCCGAGGAAAGATCTCACTTCCTTCTTCGTCAAGGGTCTCAGAGCCTCTCATACCTTGACGACGTTGTCCTCCTGCAGCCCTATTGTCACTTCTTCAAGGTCCATGTTTGCCAACTGTTGTTATGCAACTTCATGGCCATTACTGGTAAATCCAATATGAGACCGTATTCCATCCATGCCACAAATGAGATTTTACCTGTTCTGATACCGGTCATGTGTTCAAAGTATATGTCATGGGCACCACGCACAGACTGAAGACCACCAATTGCTTTGTAATCTGCACCATGTACTTGTCCATCCTTAATAATAATTCACATGCAAGTGGGTTCTAAAGGGCAGTCTCACCCTGAATGTAATTTAGTGCGGAAGTTGGTCCTTTTAGCTTTGCCATTGGAACATTCATGTCCAGACCCATTATGACCCACTGACCAGCCATTCTTGTCTAAGAAATGGCTGTGAAGGTATGGATGGATTTCTGAAATGCATCTATGTTAGTAAGTTGTATCAGTAAATTTATATCACAAAGTTAGAACTCAGACATTTTAGAAAAGCTACACGAAAGAGTGAAAGTGCATTGTGTCTTCCTAGCTTTTTGTGCTATTTTGTGAGATAAAAGACCAAAAAATGAAAAATTGATCACTGTGATTGAAAACAATGTTAGATACATAGTTGCTTATAGATTTCTTTTGGATGTGTAGTGTGATGTATGGGAAATCATATAATGATTTCTAGACATGAACCCCATGTTTGCACTCTGCTGACAGTGGCAGTGAAAGAAAGGAATAATAGTAGAAGTTAAAATACACAAACACAAGCACACACACACTCACACAAAATTAAATTGGTGCAACTAATGCGCTGCAATTCGTCCTATCATACGCACCATATCCCAACGGTCAGCCACAGTTGCAGTTTGCCAGCTGCCCTGTCCAGGTCAGGTCAGTTAGTGAACAGTGAAGATGCCTTGGTGGATAGGTCACCACATAGATCTAGAAAAGTATTCATATTGTAAGTGTAAGGAACGACAGCTGGAGTGTACTGAACCGAAAAACCAAAAATTAAAATAAGTGGGGATAGGTCACTTGGTGAACAGCCCGATGAATTATAGACTGTCTGTGCTGGCATAGTAAAGATCAAGACACTCATGGTTTTGACAATGAAAGATATGAAGGCCATATATAAGTCTCAAAAACGCAGAAGTGACTCTCTGGGAGTCGATATTGGGATAAGGGGTAGGGAATAAAGTTCAAGAAAAGATATTAACGGAAAGCCAGGAAAAGGTAGACAAAAAAAACACAGATATCTTCTTTCAAAAAAGAATTGAAATGCTTTTTCTCAAAGCCCAATCTTTTGTCATTACTTTGCTATTTTTTTTTTAATGATTCTAATCAAACTTGGTTAGAATCATTATTTTCACAACAAGACCAAAAATAAAAACATATGCAGGCACAGTTTGTAAGCTGAGAGAAAACAGGTTTTTATTGTGAATAAAAAATTTCAGTGAAAATTTCCTGTGAAATTTCAGTATATAGCATTCTGTGATCTCCCCCTAGTCCTGAGTGCTCGGTTACACATATTCAATTTGCATGAATTGTTGCATAATTGTATTCATTGGATATTATGTTCTTTCAGGTTGTTGGAACTCCATGCTATATATCTCCGGAATTGTGTGAAGGAAAACCGTATCCTTTGCTACCTTGATTTGGTTCAGAATGTTTTGAATAAGAAACTCAAGGGATATCTCTTTAAATTATGATTGTTTACAAAACAAGTTGATAATTGTGTAATTCTCTTAGATGCGCAAGACTTATGTTATGTAAATTTGTTCAGAATATGCTTAAGAGCAAAAAGTTCTTGAACTGAATTGATGCAGAACATGATAGAACAATTTTAGGGAATTTATTAGTGTCACAAATGATTATTCTTTTGTCTCAGTTTAAATGCAAACAGTGTTAAAGTAAAGTTGCCATAGCAAGTTATCTCCATATACCCTGCCTGATCTGTTTATGTTGAATTTCCCACTACTCAAAATTAGCTCAATTAAAGTGACTGAGGTACTTTGAACCATATCTTGGTAATTATTAAAAACAGCCTGTTCATAATTTTCTGACATGTTAATATTCATACCCTTATATGTGATCCCTAACTACTTTTAAAAAAAGGTACAATCAGAAGAGCGACATTTGGGCTTTAGGCTGTGTCCTGTATGAATTGGCAAGTTTGAAGAGAGCTTTTGAAGCAGCTGTAAGTCATTGTTCAAAAAGTCACTGTTTACAGAGATATAAAAATAAATAATGTTTTTCTCTCACATAGCTTCATAATGCTGTTCAGGGTTGCTATTGTTGTTGTTTGTGTGTGTAGAAAACTAATAAATACTCCTTATTTGCACCCTTATTGTAGTACACTTCACTTCCTCATTTATTATTTTCCTGTTATTTATAATCTTTTCTACTCTTTAAATATAACTATTGTTGGTGGCTAAATTGACTTGCACATTGCCAAAATCATTTTCTGTATTCCATCAGAATCTTCCAGCCTTGATCCTGAAGATAATGCGTGGGACTTTTTCTCCAATTTCATCACATTATAGCCTTCATCTGCGAGATCTTATACTTAGCATGCTTCATCTTGACCCCAACAAGCGACCAACCATCAATCAGATTATGGCTCAGCCAATCATCATCAACACAATTATGAACTTGCATACAGACATGGGAAAGGTACCCTGTGCTAGGTAAGCCTGTCAGAAAAAAATAATTAATTAAAACTTCCCAAGAATATATCTTTATTCACAATTACCACTGTAGTGTTTCAAATTGTAGTGCAGCCCCCTGGCTACCTGTGACTTGAGCTGTAAAATAAGGAACTATGGATCCTTAATTATATTTTTTTAAACTCTAGAACTGTGACCCAGCCTAAGGACTACAATGCCCTGCAGCATGCACTGCTGAGTTTGTCAGTCTGGATCGCCGGTGCTAGTACTTAGCCTTAGGGTGTTTGTTTTGACCTAAAGACTCCACCTTGGCTTAGGAGTGATACAGGGCAATACTATATCGACCACCTTATTGACCAATGTCTTCCTCTAATCTCTCCCCGTACTCCATCCTTTCTTTGCATATAATATTTGAAAGGAGCCAATTTCAGGAGAAGAGGTTGTACTCACAAAGTCACATCAGTTTCATATGGATGTCAAGTTTATCACTTGTTCATAATCTAACATAACTGCCTGGACCAAACCACTTCACATAGGGTGTATTTATGTTCATCTTATAGAATCTTAGTGCAAACTGCGAGCTATCATCCCTCTGACCACATGGACTTGAATTATTCTTATTAAATCAGATCGGCAGCAATGACTACAAAGAAATATATATGAGTAGTCTAGTGATAACGTAGAGCAGAGATTCCCAACCAGTGGGTCGTGACCTTCTTGGGGGTCGCCAAGCCTCAATAGGGGGATCGTGTAGTGTTATTAGAAGTGGCTTGAAATAAAATTAATTTCAACTCATCAACTACGTTGTTTATGCTCTTACATATTTTTTTTCATTTCTTTTTTGTTTTTGTTTCAGTGTTTCTCCATCACAGGATATAGAATGTAAATCAAGCTGCTGATAGTAGGGGGTCATGTAGATTTCAAGCTTTTGTGTAGAGGATCATGAGTATGAGTCATAGAGTGGTTCACAAGAGTGCAATCTGAAATATAAACTAATAGATAAATAGGCTACTTTAGCTTTCATAGCAAATGTAGCTCATGTCTACTCTCATAAGCTTAATCACTGGTCAATGCGAAACTTGTTGAGTGGATGGTCACAGCAGTCTACATTGTTCCGTATGGTATAAAACAAAAGAGACTACATGTATTTCCTCCCACATCATCGTTTCTTTTGAGCGGACTTGAGTGGGCTATGTGGCCATTGATTTCTGTTGTTCTGTCTTTCTGTTATCTATTGTAAGGATTCAGCTCTATCTATGGACGCTCTCACATCGACTATTGAAAGATCTTGGACTCAGATGCAGCTATACCTATCATATCACATTTTGACAAAAATGGGTCCGATAAACCCTAACTTGTCAACAAGATAATAAATATCACAGTGATGCAGCAGACATAGTACAAAAAGGCCAGTTTGTAAAAATACGAGGATAGGATTTCACCTGTTGGATATATATACGTAGGACAAGGGTTGATATTATTTTTCATGAAATATCATCATTTATATGTTTATTTGTGTCAATATGACTAGCAGCATAACATAATTCTTCCCTGGCTCTGAGTGTGTCATGCGTGGAGCTGCATGTAATCTCACAAGCACTGTCGGTAGCTGAGTGACTGGTAACACACTATGATACAATGGCCCCAGTAGAGGAGGAGTTGTGATGTCTCATCAATTGGTTAAACATTTCAAGACAGAAAAAGACTCAAATGATAAGGAAGACAGGATGACAGTTGAGCCCCATTTGACTGATATGATCTTGATGATCAGAAAGCATTGCTATTTTTAACTGATTCTTGAAGGATTAGGTTTTTAAATCTCTAGATGCATTTTTTCTGACAAGTTGCACAATATGAGCTTAACATATTATTTTTGTAAAGCTGCATTTTGTGCCACAGTCATGATAAAAGTCTCTCAAGGAAAGATGGTGCATCAATCCCAGACATTGTAGTAACAGGACTATGTGCTGCTATTTTGACTGAACGTTTGTAGAACTTTCATGATTTGTTCAACAGGAGCAAACAATAAAATGGTCGAATACTTTTGATTTATGCATAAAAATAATTAGACAGAAAGAGTTAGTGCAGCTTTTCTGGCAGGTTGCTGAACGTGAGCATTGATTCCATTTTTCTCACAAGTTGCAAAGTAAAGAGTTTTGATGCGCCACTTCTGACAACTTGTGAAATGTGACCACAAGTGCAGTTTTCAGACTGATAGTTAAATAACAGCTTTAACTCGCTGACAGATGTAATTGCAAGGTTTGAGAATGAGAATGCTGCGAGTTCCAGTGATTGTTATTGCAACCCTTGCAATTTTGACCCGGCAATTTTTTTCCAACAAAAGGATCACAACAGTTGCAATAGCAGCATAAGCTAATCAATCTAGAGTCATATTCCTTTCAGATGATCCAAATTCCATTTTGCTACCAAGCCTAATGAATTTTTGATGATTTTGTTTTTTTTATGCACAGGGCACAATGACAATTGTGTGGTCGTAAACATTGTGATGTTCTTCTGTGAGTTGACGTAAATGCTGAGAAATACCATTCAATTGACAAATATTGGATCTAGTTTCCAGTGAATCTGATTGAATGTAACTTCTATTCCATTTTCACACAATTTTCACATATATTTTATGCTGAACAACATGATGGACAGAATGGACACAGAGGTTTTGCTTTGGATATAAATTTTTAGTCAACTTTGAAAATTCAGTTTTAAAAAGTTTTCAAGGTAATTTGTTTTTTGTTGTTGTTTTTTTTCTTCATGCTGCATTTCAATATATCTTCCAATTTATTTGAAAAAGTTATGTGCCCAATTTTTACTGCCAAGTGAGGATAATTTTTTAGACACTCATAGAAAAGTGTGGCCATCAGAGAGAATAGCTAGGTCAAAAATGTGAAATCTACTTTATTGCATATGAAATAAAATGAAATGGATAGTGATGAACAATTCGCTTGAAATAAAAATCAAAACTTCCTTTAATTGTTGGAGCTAAGGACTATTAAGAATTGTGAGAAAGATGGATGTGAAAATGTATCTATAATTCTGTCTACTATTGGTGGATCAATTTCATTCATTTCTATCTTGTATGTGTTGAATATGAATGTTAATATATGTGTAATTTATCATTCTTCAAGAATTTTTGCTTCTGTAGCTGTTAGTCTGCTTAAAATTTTTTAATATTTCACAAATTCAGTGACAGCATAATGCAACTGCTAATAGGTTCCTTTATAATATATATAAATCCAAATTCAATCCAAGGATTTATGGAAAAACAATTTTGAAAATGTCAGTGAATTTATTTGACTTCTGCTTTGAAAAGTACATATTTTAAAAATCCTTTATAAGATCTCAGATGCAGTGACAGAGATTTGATGATTCCTTTATTTTTTTTGAACATGACTGTCTAAATTTCTGTTGACAACATGGTGATAATTCAGCAGAAATATAGAGCAGTTGGTATTTTCTTCACAACTTAGTCAGGCCTGTCTGTTAAGACAGGGACAGATTTTTTGGCAAATTAAACTGATAGTGTAGTGACAGTTAGCCATCCTGTGCATGAATTTCTTTAGCAATGAAAATAATCCATAGTGAAATAGGTTAGACGATTTGGATCGTTTCCAATTTCTGCATGACTGTTACTCACAATTCAGAAACATTTTATATTAGCCAGTGTTCCTTATTAGTACATTAATTGACCAATTTCATTGAATCATGATAACAGTCCACAAGCTTGCAAGATAATGATGTGTAGTAAAGTTGAGTTGAGAGAGATGGATTATATATATTATCATTTCACTTCATATTTATATACTCTAACAATGAATATCCCATTATCAAATAAATGATTTGTTTAATTCACTAGTTAAGCAGATTTATATTGGCTATGGAGCTCCTCCATATGTACTGTGTTCATATTTTGCTAAATTAGATCTGGAGTCAGTATTTGAAATTTCAGTTGAGATGCAGGCACAGTGAGTCAACAAACTTTCATAGACGGACTAACTTTCAGAGGTAGAACTCATAAGCATCTTCTAAGCATAGGGCATGAAGAGAAACACAATGAACAAAGTATAAAAACATTGTTTACATTTTAAATTTTAGAGTGAATCGCCCATTGTCAAGTATGCAAGGTACAGGCAGGGGTCGAATCTCAGCGCGTGGGAACACCACGTCAAGAGGTGAGTTATGAAATTCAAAGAGTGAATTCCTTCATTCTTACAAGGGGTTGTAATTTTGTGCTGAGATTGTTATGTTATCGAGATGCATTATTTGTTAAACCTTGTATAATCAACTGTTTTGTTATGATGGGCCACGAAAACATGAAAACAATGGGCTTTTTTTTTTTTTTTTGCTTTGCCATTTCACATTCTAACAATATGGATTTGAAGTATGCAAATGAGATTGTAAATATTTCTTGTCAGTTTTGTGATAGGATAGGATAAGACAAACTTTATTTCCCTTGAAGGAGAATTCGATTCACAGCTGATGAGATAGCATACATATGTCACAATTGTGTGCAGACAAAGATATCACAAATAGTATCAGAACAAGGTAGACTCGAAAAACATTGCCTCAGTTTGATAGGCATACCACTGATGGCAGTAATGAAGTTCACAATTATTTTTTACATGCAAGAAATGTCCACTTTTTTTTTTCAGAAGATTTTATTCGATCATAAGTGGTTGCTAAGAGTCGTTCCATCTTATCTTAAGTTTTGATATTGAGGCCTCCTGGTACAGGATGTAGATGGACCCAGTATTTCCTGTAACAATTTTATTCATTTTCTTGATACATCTTTCTGTTCTCCATTTGTCATGCTCACATATATTTTGTATCCAAAGCTGAAATATAAGAATTTGTAATATGAAGGATGGATTTATTAAACATATTCATCAAGGTGTTGTCTGTATCCAATGATTTTAGTTTTCTAATAAAATATAAAGGTTTCTTCACCTTTCAGTGGATTAACAAAAAGCATGATCATGCCACTCCAATTTTAAATTAACATAAATTCCCAAAGTTTTATATGCTTCTGCTTGTTTTAGGCTTTCGTTTTTAGTTTCAATGAATAAGCAGAAATCTTAATTTTTCATGAATTAATTTTATTGGGCTTTTTGACTTCTACCCTATATTTTTGATGCAGGTGCTAAATAATTGCTGATAGCACTAATACTAATTACCCTCTCCTTATACAATTACAGAATATTGAGATATATAGCAGAACATTGTCATGTATGCCTGGACCTAAGTATTAATGACAGTGTAATTTGAAATACTTTAGAATGACCCATTAATGTTGCTCACATACAACTTTCTGATTTTCACAATAGATGGTCTTCCTTCAAAGCCACAACCCTTAAGTTCTGTTTTTTGTTGGGGTGGTGGTCTGAACTTGCCCTCTAAGCTTCCCTTGCCTAATATGGAAACACAAGTAGTTCAAGTGTCAACAGGCAGAACACAGAGAGCTGCTGTCACAAAAAATGGACGCCTCTTTGTGTGGGAGGTGAGTGTCATCAGTTTTGTCAAGACAAACTGACTTATTAATAACAACTTGGATTATAGCACATAGGATGCTATGCAACAATATTAGCCATAATTCTTCACAGCTATTCATATGATTTTTCTGGAGTAACTATGAGGGCAAGTTACAAGAGCACCTCAAACGGTGTCTCATTGAGAGTTGCTTGAGATGCACAAAGAGATTGTGTCATAAGAGATTGGAATCAGCTAATACCCTTTCATGTGAACAGTGTGCTCAGCTCAACAGATAGATGATTTGAAGACACTGCTTGTGCAGTTTAAAGGTGTGAAAGGGAAATGTGGATCAGCATGAGTCATTTTGTGTGAGGAGCTTACTTTTTCAGAGGGCAAGATAAATATCCCTAAAAAAAATGCCCTTAGAGCAATAGTTTATTGTAGAGGCATCTGAAAGAAAGATTTACACTGTTTTGCTAACTTGTTATTTCTCATGGGCAATCTAGACTGGTACAAAATCCTTGTTCTGACCATGTAGGTATTAATATCAAATTTGGAATCCTGCATACCAGGAGTGGTAGAAAGAAAACTAGAATTGTTATTTTTCTCTCCTTTGCAGGCTTGCCAACAACTTTGGCTTCTGACATAGACAAAAAGCAAAAATAGTCATATGCAAAAAAACTGACAATGATGATTTTGGCATCATCTTCCACCAGTGTTGTTTGTTTCTGTCTGTTGAGAAGAATAAATTTCTGAACAAAAAAATCAATTCATGGGATAGGTGATAAACTAAGTTCATCTCATCAGTTCTGATATGTATGCAAATATCAACAAGAAGGAAGATCTTGAAAATAAATTTGGCATCTGTGACATTTCATGTTCAAAATGAAACGATAGGTCTCTGTCGGGTGGTGTTGACCATAGATAAATGCACCCCAAATAATCTATGTCATACCAATGTGTCTGGGACAGTATCTTGCTTGGCAGATAAGACGTGCAGGAGTGGCAATTTCTACTTCACTGGGACATTTGTAGATAAAAGCTCATCTGTCACTGCAGATTTGTGCTGTTTCATAGCCCACTTTTCTTCAGCCTGCTTGGGAGGGGGGAGGGGGGGGAGGAGGAAGATCTTCACCTTGCCTTTCTTCAACTGGTTTTGTAGCATACTGCACCACTCATTACGGTCGATGCTGAGTCTTCCAGCTATTGTAATCTGTGCCGATGGTCTTCGTGTCTTTTTTGCAACATCCTTGAAGCACAGCTGGGATGGCCAATGGATATTTTGCCAGAGGCTATTTCACCACAAAGGAAAATCTTAGAAACATGGCCATTAGTCATCTATTGAAGAGGGCCAAGCCTTCATTTTCTTAGTAACATGTATAAATTGAGAAGACCAGTACTGTGAATGCCTGGAGATGTGAAGCCTTGTCAGTCCACTTGATATAGAGAATGTGCGGAGGCAATATAGGTGAAAACTGTTCAACTTCTGTTCCAGCTTACCATGTTGTCCAGTACCCACTGTCATACAGAAGGGTGCTTAAAATATAAAAGTTGTACACTTCCATCTTGCTTGGGATCATCAGCTTTAGGAATTCCCAGATGCAGTTGGTAATTGGCCTAGAGTTGTTGCGGCATTTCTGATATATTTATTGGTTTTGGTATGGAGAAATGTATTAGTAATTGTGGACCCAATAGATGTCAATTGATGTACACCATCAAGTATGTAGTTATCAATGGTAATAACAGGTGGTATTTGTCACCCCTTCGTCTTGATGGAGGGAGGCATGACTGCGTAGGAAAAGTTCTTTATTTTTTTTAAAACTCTGTCAGACAGTTTATTTTATTATTATTTTTTTAACAAGAATCCGCTGAGATAACTTCCTGCAGGAGATTGAAAAGCAAAATATAAACCTTAACTGTAACCGTCACATCTTGACCAGCACGTTGGTCATTTTCACGGTCATGGGGACTTCAAAATCTTTGCAGGCTTTGAAGAATCTTATCCATTCGGCAGTAAAGTTATTCTCATGTCTGAGAGGTGACAGCAACATCATCACAAAGAGCATGTTTCTAACAAGAGCCTCCCATACTTTGGCTACATTCTATATACATCTTTCAACCTCCTGGTGGAGGTTATCTCGATAATAAGCTTTCAGTCTTGTGAGGCTGAATACTTATCTGTCCAATCTGCTGCTTCACATGTTGTATCGGTGCCATGGGACAAAGCTGTCCACTCCAGGCTGCAAGCCAGGCAGGATGGTATGGAGAACCAGTTGTAGCCCAAGTAGTAAGATCCCCGTCTCTACACCACCCGAATAATGGAGGCTGATAAAGTGTGGCATCAGCAATGCTGCAGGAGTTGCCAGAACATCTCTGTGTAGTGTGTTCAAAGGTGACCACCTGAATGACTTCAGCTCCAGATTTTCTCTCTGGTTTTACTCCTGAAGCCTTTCCTGTAACAGGTACACCACAAGCCAGTGGATGTTTGTGATTGCAGTTTTCCTTCTCCTAGATGAGCAGTCTGCCTAGAACTGATGGGCCCCATCCACCTGAAGTAATTGGTTTTCAGGCCCCTTTTCCTGTTGGTATAGGCAGGTTCATTGGATTTAGATGCTAAGTCACTTGAGGAGACCATCAGCTGAACTTAATTGTCAGAGGCTGTTTGAGCACACATCATTTGGAGGCATTTTGTAGATAGTGTGAACTTATACCCCTACTACCCTCTGGCTACAACAACTTCTTCGAACCTTGAAATGAAACAACAAAAGTAAAAAAGAAATAGCAATTTCTGCTTTAGGGTTTAAGATCATTGCATCGCTACAAGGGCTACTGTGTGTAGTTCTCAACCAGCTTTTGGACATTATTGCATGAAGCATACTTATAAGATTAAAAATACATTTTGTTTTTGCACAAGACGAAGTTGACAGATTGAGGATCCCAAGGCAAAGATCAGGGAATTGACTACGTTATTAGATGTGAGTTCTACATCAGTATCATCTATTTCTGCAGCATACTCACCCACAATTCATTTCACCAGACTCAGCCAATACCTAGCAGAACTATATGAAATTGGCTAAAAAGCTCTATATCTTCTCTCCAATGTAAGCAACATGTATGATATTTGAGCAATACATTTGGAATATAATGTATACAGTATTGTCTTAGCATCAACCACTTTGATTCCAAGAGTTGGCTTGAAAAACAGCTTTTGCTACTTAATAGACTTAAATAATTTGAGAAAGTAGTGATGCTTTGATACATTTTTTTTCTGTTTCTGTTGAAAGTTCAGCCTCGATTTTCAGAGAATCTTTTTTTGGTCTTTGCATTTCTGGCAGGGCCAGTATGTACATGTATTTTTTTGTAGCTCCAGTTGCTCGAGTTAGTGGCAGTTCGTATGCATATTTTTATTTAAAATGAAGAGTGCTCTTCAAGTGTTTGAATATTGCTGTTATCCTCTGGTTTAGCTTAACTGGATTGGATTTAAAATTGTATTGTCTGGCCATATCTTATCTTTATTACTGTACTATCAAAATCAGCTGAAATGTTTATTCTCTCTTAGTAATGTTGTCATCTGAGATTCATTTTTAATTTTGAAAGAAGTTTGAAAAGATTAAACTTTGAAAATGGTGTACTCTTTGAAGACTTACAGAACAGATTAACAAAGTAATGATGAGGATGACAGATATCTGTGTTCTTCAGGTAGGTTGTTTTGGGGCCTATTCATCAAAAAAGGCATGGAGATTTCATTTTATTATTTTAGATTTGTCAAGCAATTTTTTTTCTTTTGCACTTTAGATTTGATTCCTTCTGTTTGTATCTGACAGCCCCAGGCAGTTGGAACTGAGACTCTTATTCCTGGTGCCATCGAAAGTGCAGTGCCCAATTTTGTTCCACGTTACTTGGAAGGTCAGACTGCAGTGACTATACAGCATGTAGCCTGTGGGGATCTGTTCACTGCTTGTCTGACAGGTGAGGTTCCAGAAAAGTGCAATACTCATGGGAGAGTCCATAAGAGTGTAATAAAAAGTCTGGAAATTTAGGGAAAAAAAGGACTATGATTGACTTTATGCCAAACTCTTTGGGGGGGGGGGGTGGTAAGGGGTGTGTGGATGGGTCCTGAAATATGGATTTTGCTCAAAAAATGCGATTTGGGTTTTTGTTTTCTTTAAAAGGTCAGCCTTTTCTGAGTATAAAAATGGTATCGAAAAATGGATATATCCATTCTAATGTGTTTGACCCATGGTCATTCAACAGATGTCACGGCCTATTGTCAACCAGGATTTGGCTCCCTCTGCCTGCTACAGGCATGATGGATCATCACTTTTTGATTATATGGAGGCAAAGAGTGCATAAAATACTTGTTTATGACCTTCTCTAGCAATATCATGAGCCCCAGTGCCAGGGATGAACACTGGATGACCACTCAGAGGCAAAAAAAAACTGCTGATCAGGCAGATTATCAGTAGCAGGTGCTCTAGAATGAACTTCCGTGTCTTGTAAATAGTAATTTCCTTTATTTCTGCTACTTCAGAGCTTAGTTGTGGACTATGCCACATACAGGTCAAGAAATTCTTGGTTTGGACAGATAAAGATATGGGGACCAAATATAGGCCCTCAAGAACCCGGAAGTGGCTCTGTGGGAGCCCATAATGATAGGGGGTAAAACAAAATTCAAGAAAAATTATGCCCAGAAAGCCAGGAAGAGGCAACAAAAGACATGGAAGTCATGGAGAGAGGGCTAGTATGTAAAAAAGGGCTGTTTTGAGGTCAAAATCCTAATAAAAAACTCTCCATGTCAATTTTTCCATGAAAAAAAACTTTAAGGGGGAGTGTGGGTCCTGAAAATAAGGTTTTGGGACTAAAATATCAAAAATGAGGTTTTGCTAATCTTTTTACACACTTTGAACTCTTCTCATATAAAAAAAAACAATGGATGGGGCCAGAATCTTATGTTTCCATCCCCAAAATGACACCAGCACGGCACCACTAAATGACGGTATAGAGAGATTATGAAAATTCAATTGCAAATTTTCTCAATATGTATGATTTCTTCACTTTTTTCCGTAAGGCTTTTTTTATTTGTTAATCAGTTGCCTTCAAATTTGGAATATACATCCTCCATAGCATGTGTTTTAATAAAATTCATCGCTTTTTCTGAATTTTATTTCAGTTTTTGAAGGAAAATTGAATATTTGGTGGAAAATTGTGAAAAATTTACATCCGTCAATATACATATATTTCAAAAATTTATAAAAAATATTCTGTGGTAAATAAACAAAAAAACAAATACATTTTGTCTTTTACATAAGGTTATATTATTCATGTGCAAAATTTCACACTATTCTATTAAAAGTTCTAGGAGCCTTAGGCTTTTGAAAATAACATTTTCAAAACACAGAATCCAGTATGGCGCTGTTATCATGGCAATCGGATGCAAAACAATTTTTTTTTCCACACTTCTCCTCTAATTTGGACATACTGAATCTGAATTTGAAGTGTAGAAAATCCCTAGTTCAATCATTCGGAAAATCACTCTCAGGACCCACACTTCCCCTTAAACGGGTTTTTCTCAAAACCCATTTTTTGTCAGTATTTTGCTATCTACTTTTTTATTTTTAAACCGGTTCCAACCAAATTTGGCATACATCATTTTCACAACAAAACCAAAAAACGTACGTACGCACGTTACATTCTGTTGGTAATTTTAGAGAAAAATAGGTTTTTAGTATGATAAAATATCTTGCGACCAGGGCAAATGAGTCGGAAGTCGTGCCGGGCGATAAAGATTCATGGCCGTTTTTGGTCGTTTTTAACTATTTTCGAACTAAGATACTAAAATTTGTCTGTTTTCACAAAATGACAGTTCAACCTTTTTTAACCTGAAAAAAAAAATTTTGGTATCATAGTCGGAAAATAGTAAAAAACGGTAGAAAACAACTGTAACTCGAAATCACTGGTGCGACTTTCGACTTTCGACTCATTTGCCTTAGGTGCAAGACTAATGGTGAAATTTGAAATTTCACTATATGGCATTCTCAAAAATTTCTAGAAAATTTTCTTTTGCATACAAAGGGCTGAAAATACATAACTTTTTAGATATTATGTTAAACAAGATGGACAGTCATGAAGTTTCATTAAGTTTTGTTAAAATTTGACGGACTAGATAGATTTTGGAGTTAACCATTTTAGAGATGCCAAAATCTAAGATGGCGGCGTTGACATGGTAACCACTTGAAAAAGTCGAATTTTCTTTTTCACTGTTTTCCTCTGATTTGAAGTTGATTTTTTTTTTCTTTGTTTTCCTCTAATTTGAACATGCTGAATTCGATGGAAAAGGTTAAATTAGTCTATCTTTAATAATAAAATATAAGAAGAATGTTGATATAAGGGATGTCAATATATGTCGAGTTTACTGTATTTGATTATATTGATTGTTACTGGGATTGGTGGTTTTGAATTACATCTGACTAGCTCCAAATTCTTATTTGAGAAGAATATCACTAATGAAGCAAGTTGTTATAAAAAAGGTTGATGGTTTAAATATGCCCTAGTATTATGTATGTCTTCTGGCTGTGTATTTTAACTTCTGAATCTTATTTTGCCTCTCAGATCGCGGAATTTTGATGACCTTTGGTAGCGGTGTCAACGGCTGTCTTGGTCATGGAAATTGCAATGATGTCACACAGGTTTGGGGAACAAATAAGTACTGCATATAAATGACCTTTATCCTCATCAGATATGTATGTAAAGGAAAATTAAGTGTTTAGAAAATGCTGCTTGTAGATCTATAAATAGGCGCATTCAGGCAAGATTACAGGCAAACATGATCAAACCAGTATTCTTGAAAGTCAACTAATTTAAGGCCAAGGTTGGCAGTGAAAGTGAAAGCCATATCCCACAATTTTGATTAAGCATCTTTTCTCATTATAGACAACGTAGAGTAATCTTCCTCATCTGCCTCATGATTTTTTTTTGTTCAAAAATATATAGTTACCATGGAAACCCATGTAAACTACTTCAATTTGGAATTTTTCCCTACTTGTTAAGACAATTTTCTCGTGAATTGTCAATTGCAACACTATCAAATGTTGCAGAAATTTTATTTCATGTAATATAGAACTTTTGTCAAATCTTTTCCTGCTAATTCCATTTGTTGTTGTTGTTTTTTTATTTTCCAAAAATACTGCTATATTTTACATACAATTTCATGTTTTGTAGAAGAAAAAAAAAGCAGAGAAAAAAAAACATATTTTTTTATTTGAAAAAAAAATATGGCAAAAGTCATTTATGTCAGTTTTATGCTCACATGATCTAAATTTCAAATAAATCTTATTTAGAGATTTCTCAAAATTTGATCTTTTACTGCATTAAAACCACTTTGTACTTAGACTGCAATTTTGTCAAGTTTTAATGAATATCAGGCCCATTTCCATTGGTTGTTTCCTTCTAGTGAATCCTTTAGAATGCACCAGCAGCCCGGTTTTTAACTCTATTTGAAATTTTCGTGCTCTCTCTGCTGTCTGACTATTGTTTTCTTTCTAATGGAAAGCTGTTTACTGTGTCTCTCTAACCCATATCACTTGCTGTCCTGTCTGCATCCATTTGAAGAGTCCACTTGAACCTTGCCAGTTGCTCTTCAGATATGAAAGATTTATTATTAATGCTATCACAACCTGAGCAAAACATACCAAAACAAAATGCATGATCACTCACATATATGGAAATCAAGTATTCTGAAAGGAGAATGGAATGTTTGATGTTCTCAGGACATTAATAAAATGAATGTGGTTTTGAGCGTGGAAAATTGTCAAGAAGAAGGGGAAAGTTATCAAAAGGGAAAGTTACCATAGCCATACAGAAAAGAGGTCAGCGTTTGTATCAGTACCGAATTTTACAGGCTTCAGTCCGTGATAAGTCGCCTTAGTGAGATGTGAAATGACAACATTTTTATGAAACATAGACAAATCAGCACTTTAGCCATTGTGCAAGAGCAATGGTTCTATTTCTTTGAAATCATTTTTAAGGGAGTAAGCTGGTGAAAATTTCAGATGTGTTATTTCACTAGACTAAGAAGAGAAACTTTGACATGTTGTTGTGTATGACTGGGAAAGATGTTTTTCACTTTCAATTTTTTTTTTAA